>JAGFNQ010010091.1:0-154772 GCA_024364735.1 Boesenbergia rotunda
TCCAATACCATAGGCTCTAACATGTCCCTCAAACTTGCTTTGAGGCAAGGCCTTAGTTAAAGGATCCGCTATATTCCTTTCAGTGGGAACCTCTCTCAATTTGTATGTCATTCCTACTTATAATCTCTCTGATCAGATGATAGCGTCGAAGCACGTGTTTGGATCGCTGATGAGACCTTGGTTCCTTGCTTGTGCAATAGCTCCATTGTTGTCGCAGTAAACCGGCACTGCTTCATCAATGGTTGGAACCCACCAAGTTTCGGAGACAAACTTCTTGATCCAAACCTACGCTTCGGTGGTAGATTCGCTACGGTGTCTTGTTTGGAACTTTTCCAACTTATTGCGCTCCATTCAAAGTAAATACGTATCCAGACTGAGATTTGGAGTCATCCTTATCTGTCTGGAAACTGGCATCTGTATACCCACGTATTACCATATCTCCTTCTCCATATATTAGGAACACATCCTTAGTTCTTCTTAAGTACTTAAGGATTGTCTTGACAGCCGCCCAATGATCCATTCCTGGATCCGACTGGTATCTGCTTGTGACGCTCAAAGCATACGATACATCGGGCCTAGTACATAACATAGCATACATGATAGATCCTATTGCGGATGCATAGGGAATCTTATTCATGCAAATCCTCTCGTCTTCTGTGCGCGGACACATAGACTTTGAAAGGTTGATCCCATGCCTGATGGAAGGTAACCTTTCTTGGATTCCGACATGCTAAACCTTTTAGCACTCGGTCTATATATGTAGACTGCGAAAGACCAAGCAACCGTTTTGATCTATCTCTATAGATTCTAATCCCAAGGATATAGGTTGCTTCTCCCAGGTCTTTCATGGAGAAAGTTTTGGACAACCAAATTTTAACTGTCTGTAAAACTGATATATCGTTTCCTATAAGTAAATGTCATCGACATATAATACTAGGAATACGACTGCACTCCCACTAACCTTCTTGTACACACAAGGTTCGTCAGGATTTTGTGAGAAATCAAACTTTTGATTGTCTCATCAAAACGGATGTTCCAGCTCCTTGATGCTTGCTTCAGTCCATATATGGATCGTCGAAGCTTGCATACTTTGGTTTTATCAACCGATGTGAAACCTTCAGGTTGTATCATGTATACATCCTCAAGCAGGTTTCCATTAAGGAAAGCTGTTTTCACATCCATTTGCCATATCTCATAATCATAATGAGCTGCTATGGCTAGGAGCATCCGAATGGATTTAAGCATAGCTACTGGCGAATAGGTTTCGTCATAATCAATTCCTTGTTTTGACGATATCCTTTTGCCACTAATCTAGCCTTAAAGGTAACAACATTACCTTCCATGTCGGTTTTCTTCTTGAAAACCCACTTGCACCCTATGGGTTAATCCCTTCAGGTGGGTTAACCAAGTCCCATACTTGATTTTCGTACATGGAATCCATTTCCGACTTCATGGCTTCAAGCCATTTGTCCCTTTCTGAACTTTTCAGAACATCTTCATAACTGATAGGTTCGTCATCGCAATGAGCAACACGTCGTTCGATTCACTTACGAGAAATCCGTATCTCTCTGGAATATTGCGTGTCCTATCAGACCTACGAAGAGGTGGTGTAGTTTTAGGTTCAACTGATAGCTCATCATTATGAGTTATTGGTTGTGGGTCTAGACTAGGTGTCTCTGTAATGTCTATTGGAGTTTCTTGAACTTCATCAAGTTCAATGCCACTCCCACTGTTTTCTTGTAAAAGAAATTCTTTTTCTAGAAATACAGCATGCCTTGAAACAAACACCTTTTGTTCCAAGGGATGATAGAATTGGTAACCCTTCGTTTCCTTAGGGTATCCAATAAATAGACATTTATCAGACTTAGCATCCAATTTGTCTGATACAACCCGCTTCACATAAGCAGGACAACCCCATATCTTAAGGTGAGTTAAGTGAGGTTTCTTACTATTCCAAATCTCATATGGAGTAGTAGAGACTACCTTGGTCGGGACTCTGTTTAGCAAGTAAACAGCTGTCTTAAGTGCATAGCCCCAAAAGGATTTTGGAAGAGTTGCATGATTCATCATAGACCTAACCATGTCCATCAAGGTTCGGTTCGCCTCTCAGATACACCATTATGCTGTGGTGTATATGGCGGAGTCCATTGGGACAATATCCCATTGTCCCTAAGATAATCTTGAAACTCTTGACTTAAGTATTCACCACCCCGATCGGATCGAAGTATTTTAATACTTTTGCCAAGTTGTTTCTCTACTTCATTTCTGAACTCTTTGAATTTCTCAAAAGCTTCAGATTTGTGTTTCATCAAGAACACATACCCGAATCGTGAGTGATCATCGATAAAGGTGATGAAGTAGTATAGCCTCCTTGTGCAAGAGTTGACATTGGTCCACATACATCGTATGTATTAGACCAAGCAATTCTCCCACTGGATTACCTTTTCCGGAAAAGGGTAATTTGGTCATCTTGCCTTTTAAGCATGATTCGCATGTATCAAATGAACCGGGTTCAAATGATTCCAAAATTCCACATCGGTGTAATTCGGTCATGCGTTTCTTACTTACATGGCCAAGACGACAATGCCACGTGTAGGAGTCTATTCGATTATCTATTCGAGCACGTTTGTTGCTAACTTCGATATTGAAAACGTCACTGGATAAATCTAACGTGTAGATGCCATTGCACAAAGTTCCATTCCCATAAAGAACGCCATTTAAAGTTATGTAACAACAATTGTTACTAAAAGTTAAATGATAACCCTTTTCATTCAAGCATGAAATAGATACAATGTTCTTTATTAACGAAGGAACGAAATAACAATTATCCAATTCTAAGACACGTCCAGTGGGGAGCTTTAGCAAATATGTTCCGATGGCAACAGCAGCAATCTTTGCTCCGTTTCCAACTCGCAAATTCGCTTCTCCTTTGACGAGTCTTCTTCTATTCCTTAGCCCCAGTATGTCATTACATATATGTGAGCTACACCCAGTATCAAGTACCCAAGTGTTTGAGGAAATAGAGTGACATTCAATAACGAAGATACTTGAAGAGGATGGGGCATCGGATGCCTTCTCTTTCAAGGACTCAAGATAAATCTTGCAGTTTCTTCGCAAGTGACCCTCCTTGCCACAGTGATGGCAAGTGCCTTTTAGGGTATTTTCAGTCTTTTTGGCCTTTTTCTCCTTTCCCTTATTCTGTTCTTTGGCCTTCCTCTTAGAACCTTTCTTCGAGGAACCAACTAACAGTACCGTCTTTAGATCCTGCTTCACAGAAGGCTTTAAAGTCTTCAGCAGGTTGAGCAACTCAGGAAACTGGTCTGGAGTTGCACTTTCGGGAGGACGGTTGGGAAGTTGATCTTCAAGGACATTAGCAAGCTTCTTTGCCTTGAGGACTGTCCTCAGGTTTTGAAGCCAGTCCATGAAGTTCGGCCCAGTCAGTTTATTGGTGTCCAAAATGGAACGCAAGTTTAGGGAAGACATGATCGAGTGATTATCCTAGAAATACAAATTGAGATTATGTGAGAAGAATGATTAAAGAATGTATCATCATACATAAATTAAATCCTATTTATTTTACAAATTGAATAACCCTTTTTATCAATTCGGGAGATCGTAGGAACATCTCCAAATAGGTTGATATCCAACCATAGATAAGAACAACCATGACTGTGGCCATCAAGTTTTTCTTAGCTATGAAGGTAGGTAATTACACCGATTACATATCACATATATGTAACTATCACTTTATGCTATCAACTAATTGAATGTTTGCATAAATCATTGGGTTGTTAACTCATTAACAAGTATGTAACATTTTACATAGCACCCAACTGCACCTCTCTTTACATCGACCTTGGCTGTGGCACAACAAATCGATGCTCCAAGCTTAAGGCTGACCCATTAATCAAGAAATAGTTTTAATATGGTTGGAGCTCATTCAACCGTTTAGTCAGGCTTGGATGTGTCCAACAACCAAAACTAAGGATTGACCTCTGACTCCAACTATATTATTCATAAACTAATTCCATGGTTTGAACATGTTGAGGTTCAAGTCGGGCATGGATGTGTCCATCAACCCAAACGAGAAACAAAACTCCGGTTCTAACCATATTAATGGAAGGTGTTAGCCTTAATATTTTGTAAGGGGTTTTGGGTCTCATCTTTTCTTTTTAAGCACATTCATGACATAAATTATGTCATGACTAACGATATCCTTAATAAAGTATGTATGTGACTTAAGTTATCAAGTCTCATTAATTGAATTAGGAACCGGATTTCCTCATTCTAATTTCATACTTTATTAAAGGAATTGTTTTGGGAAACAATTTCCTAAATTGTCATAATCAATTTCGGAAATAATATGTTTAAGACTTTGATTTCTCTAAATCAAATCTTATTAAATTAAGAGACAAATCCCTTAATTCAACTACATATTATTTTCATGAAAATCTTATTTAAGAATACTCTATAGGAAACCATTTTCCTAATTAATTTTGGAGACAACAATATGTAAGAGCATCACCTCTTCAACATATTTTATTCATGGATTTAATTAATTACAACAAATTGTTTTCTAAGGGTGGCTCCCCGAGGCTCAGATACCCAAAGAAAAGTAATGTGTTGTAAATCTAATTGGACGGCTCCCCGAGGCTCAATCCAAATCAAACATGACAATTTCAATTAAAAATTGGGAAATTAAATTACAACAACTAACTTTAAATTGGACGGCTCCCCGAGGCTCAATCCAAAATAAAGAATTTTGTTGTCAATTTAAAAACCAATTCAAATTTAATTGTCAATTAACTGTCCATGAATTTGTCTAGACTTTCTCAAAAGAAAGTGCCCAAAATTGCGAGATTTCAAAAATAATTTTTCAGAATAATTGTAAGTTTCTGGTAAAAAGAAAACTTACATATTTCCAAAAATTGGAAAATTTCTAAAATAGAAAAATTTCCAAAATTTGGAAAGTTTCCAAAGATGGGAAGTTTTCACAATTATCATAAAATTTTAGAAACTAGAAAATTCCAAACGTTTGCGAAATTTCATGAAGATTTCCAAACTTTGAAATTTCTAAATCTAAAATCTATTATAATTTGAAAGTTTCCATAATTGAAAATTTTTTCCGAAATTGAGATCATGACAAAGTGTTCCGCAAAACAATTATATGATAATGTCGAACACTAACCGGCTCTGATACCACTGTTGGGACCGGGTGCATGTTGACAAGGATACGAGTTCGTAAAATTTTAAATTTTTACGTGCAGCGGAAGAATTTGCATAAAATAATTTCCTAAATTATTTTAACTTCGTATCTAGCATGCAACCTTATGGTGTTTCGACATAATCATAAAATAAAACTTTGCGGGAAAGTAAACTAATTTACTTTATACCTTTTCGTAACTCGAAGTAAGGGACGAGATCCAACCGTAGCGTCCCTTGGAAGCTTCGCCTCTATTCGCGTCCACGCCGAGTTCTCTTCGGGATGACTTCGCAAAGTCATGAGTTTTGTGCCGACAAAGAACTACTAGATTCTCTATAGGCACAACAAGAAAGATCAAGAGAGGAAAGGGAAACTAACCACCAAGAAAACGGAATCGAATTCCGGGAAGAGAGGAGTCGCTATCCGCTTCTTCTTCTTCTTGTTTGGTTTCTCCTTCTTGTTGAAGCTCACGGCAACTCACAAGGGGAGGAGAGGGTTGCGCCGGCCCTAGTTCTTCAAGAGGGCGCCGGCCCTAAAACTCCAAGAGGGCGCCGGCCCTAGGTGGGGAGAAGAGAAAGGAGAAGAGAAAGAGAGGGAGAGAGGGAGCTACTTCTCTTGACAACTCTATTGGAATTAAGGGTTTGCCTTTGGTTCCTTTATATAGTAGCATCTCCCTTGCTAAGTCTCCCTCTTAACGGAATTAACGGAATTAGTTATAAGAAATTTATCTTATAAATTCTCTTATTAATTATTCTGTTTTAGCCGAGTCTTATTATAACTAATTTATAATAAAACAAATTCTTCTTCTCTTTAAATTATGGAATAAATTTTATAAGAAATTTATAAACTTTCTTATTATGGAAAAATCAATTCATAATTGATTTTATAAAATTAAAATAAACTAATTCATGGATTATTTTAACTTCCATAAAAAGAATAAATTTCTACAAATTTATTTATATAAATTTCTTTATACAAATTTATTTATCCATAATTTATAAAATAAATCACACTAGATTTATTTTATTAATTAAATCAATTAAATTGGTTTTTCTCCCTTTAATGGCCGGCCACCACAAGGAGGGTTAGCACCCTCTTTGGCCGGCCAAACCAACCCGAACCGATCGCGAATTAAACCCATTTAATTCGCCCAAAAAGCCTTCAAAAGACTTAGCCATTTTTAGCTTCCATTGCGCCTCTGATTAACTCAGATTCGACTTATTTCTCTTGATCGGAAAATCCAATTTTCAACTCGTTTTAAATCCCTCGGATTACTCGTAGTGCGTGTGACTAAATAGGCTTTCGATTTATGTTGGCCGTCTATAATCAACCAATTATAGAACGGTCATGAGTGGCACCTAGTAGTACATCATGACCCCCAATTAATCGAAAGATCAACGGTTTGACCTCAGAAGAAATTATTCTGAAACCCTTCAGTAGCTCTAATGAATCGTGCCCCATTCCCTTCACCACCTTATACCCACTTGGTTCAGGACACGGTCTATGGTGTCAGTCCCCACTAGGCTGACTACGTCACACCTAGCCCAAGTAGTGTCTTTCTTGTCCATTGGATTTCTAATTACTCTCATGTATTTTAGAGACTCGCACTCTAAACATGATATACTCTGGCCAGAGGTTTTTGAGTAACAATCCGACGATAGGCCTGGGTATACATCTCCTCGCAAGGAGTGGTGAATCCTTTGTAGGCTGTTCAAACATCTTCGGGCACTTTGGCTTATACCCAATCATCCTGGGTCCACACCTCCTTGGAGATGCTTGCTTAAGATGTTAAAGTATAAGTCTCCATGACCAAGATGACTTGAACACCGCAAGTCAAAGGAACATCGCACTTAAGCTGTAGTAAGAACTTCATTGACATATCTATATAGATAACCATATGAAGTTTTACAGCTAGTCACTCCAATGAACTAGTTCCCTTAACTAGCATCCATGTTTATCTCCGGACATCCCAATGTCACCAGCCAGTGAGAATCAGCTGATTAGAGAATAACCCATGCTAGTCTCAACAGAATTGATAGTGTCCATTTTTATCAATTCATCGACTAGGGATATTTTCAATACTTCACATTTGCACATATAGAGATAATCACAAGTTGTGATTCCATCACAAATTCTCTTATGCTGTGAGTTGTATTGCGGACATTCAGTAGATGAGTTTAAGATCTCAATCAAATACACAAACATGTATACTCAAATAGTGAATTATCATTTATTAAAATAAATGTTTACAATCATAAGGCGATTGCCTTAGGACACTTCTCTCATATCACTAACACACAGCTCAGTTTCCTATTTCTTCATTTGTTCTTCATTTTTGTTGCGATTTCTTCCATCTGAAGGCGTGGCCAACTCGATCACCACCTTGGAGCAAGATCTGAATCCTTGGAAGAAGCTTTAATGGAATTTCTATCTCGGATTTGCATCAGAACAGGGGCTGAGTGAGGGTTTCATCGGTTTCTGATTTCTGATCAATTTGGTTGCGATTTTGTGTTATTTTCTTCAATCGGAGTTATCTGGAGGGTCTCTGGAGCACTCTGATCATCACCCAATCTTCATAGCATTCTTTCATCACCATATCAAAGAGATCGGATTGGATTTCCAGCTGTGTGTAATTTTGTGATCAGATCTGAAGTTGGAGCAATTTTCCACTGATTTGCGAGTTGAAGGGGTTCTTGGCTTGCCCTTATGTGACGAACAAGGAGGTCTTGATACAAGTGAAGGATCGAGATTAGTTTCTTAATGCATTCCTGTTTTCTTTAGCTGTAATTTCATTTTCAGCTGCTGTTTCAATTCTGTTTTTCGTATCAACTACTGTAATCTCTTTTTCTGAATTGTTTTTGCCTTAAGTAGGGTAAACTCTGCAAATTAACTAGCTGGGGAGTTTGTTTAGATAACAATAGCTTTAAATCTCAGTTCAATTAGTGTTTTACTGCTTCCGTATTAGATTTGTGTCTGTGTATCAGCTGAATTCCCTTTGTATCAGTTCTGTTCTGCAATTTAGTTCTTGTTTTTAGTTTTTTTTTAAGTTTGTGTCGAGCAAGCTCTAGTTCTTTTACTTCTGAATTCATATTGCAGTAGTTTTATCTCCATAGCAATTGATATCAAGATCTGCATTCGGGTTCTAGTTGATGTTTATCAGCCTTAAATTCTGCTAATCAGTTGCTTGATGTTTCAATTTCATTGCTGCATTATTTTAGTTTATATGTGCTGAGATTTGTATCTAGTATACATTAGTTTTTCTCAATCAAATCTGCTCTATTGTATTGCATTAGATTCTTACATTTCAATTCTACATTACTTCCTTCGGATTCTGAATTCCATTACTGAATTTCTGCAGTTTTTTTTCTCTGCGTTCCTGCATTTCCAACTCTGCATGTAGGCTGACTGAATTTATCAGATTTTTGATCTGATGTTCTTCATTCACTCTTGCAAAGTTCTTATCTATTAGCTTTGCTTTTCAACCTCATTGATCAGGTTATATTTCTGCATTTAGGATAAATTTCTGGCACATTAGTTTCCTTCTCCGAGTATCAAAATCGTTTCAATTTTGCTCTTTAAACCAAGTGTAGTTTAGGCATTGTTTGGAATCGAGTTTAAGGCAAATTCTCAACTGTGCTATTGTGTTTGAAACTGTTTGTTTTTCATCCAAATTGTTTCTGAAAATTCCAGCTTAAATCCTGCATTAAGTTCAATTCCTGCACATTAGTCATTTCTGAAATTTTGTTCACTTGAGTTGTGTTTTGGCACATTCAATTGCTTCTGAAATCTGCACTTAATTGTTGTTTCACATCCCTTTACTTCACACCAGTTGTTTCACTTCAGCCTTACTTTTGTGTAATGAGTTGGTTTCATTTCTTTTCCCACATTTTATCAAGATAAGCTTTGGCATTAGTATCAACCGGGAATTTCAGCCTCGTTTTAATTCTTTTGCTTAACATTTGGTTTGCAATTAAAATCAGCATCGTTTTCCCAAAAGATAGTTAAGGCCCTTGATTGCTTAGGTTTCCAATTGCTTGATATCATTAGTTGTCTTATACTTTGTTTAGCTCACTTAGTCAAGTTTCTTACATTTTCTTGCGCTTTCGTTTCCTTTTCATTGCATTGTTATTTTTATTTGCAAACAAATCCCAAATTTTATTTGAAACCCAAAAACATCGACGACACATAACTCGAGTACGAATCAAACAAACTTGAACTAGCCCTTGGAAAAATACGACCTGTGGCCCCTTTACTACGCTTTTATTCTTTGATTACAAAAAGGGTTTCCAGCTTATAAATATCTAAATTTGAGACTCACATTCGTGACACCTATCTCGGGTCAATCACCCTCCAAGTTGGGAATTTGCACCTAACTCTCCAAGTTAGGACTTTTCACCTAGCCCTCCAAGCTAAGACTTTTCACCTAGCCCTCCAAGCTAAGACTTTTCACCCAACTCTTCCGGATTAGGACTTTTCCAAACCTAGCTCTCCAAGCTAGGACCTGACCCTCCAAGCCAGGACTTTTTCACCTAATTCTCCAAGATGGGAATTTACACCTAACCCTCCAAGTTAGGACTTTTCACCTAGCCCTCCAAGCTAGGACTTTTCACCCACCTCTTCCGAATTAGGACTTTTCACACACCTAGCCCTCCAAGCTAGGATTTTCAACACCTAACCCTCCAGGTTAGGATTTTCCAACACCTAGCCCTCCAAGCTAGGATTTTCCATACCATGCCTGATCCCCGATCAGGACTTAATCATAATCAATAATCATCCACCTAAACTAAAATCGGTGTCAACACCAAAACAACAATCAGGGCCAGACTGCATCAACACTTAGTTGCCATGATCTATCATAAATAAATATATTATTCAGTGATTCAATGTATTTCATATGTCCATAATTTATGATTGACTCAATGTAAATTTGAGTTGGTTTACGAAATCAAGTGATAACTGTGTTTCCACTCGTCAGTCGTATGATCAAATCTAATCAACATTGATCAATTTTATTATATACATCCCATCAATAATGAACTAATCATTTATAAAAAGAAAATAAACTAATCATTTTCAACTCAGTTAACATATAATATAACTTTTTCATTAAAATATAGTATTATTCGTATATAATAACAGTCTATACTATATGACTTTATTAAATGAGCTTATTCGGTTCATACACGACGATAATAACAACAGAATTTAATAAACTAGATAAGCTGATATCATTCTCATAATAAAAAATACTATGACAGTGGTCATCACTCTCTCATTCATCTCAAATCGGCCAGTTTCGGAATGTTCCAAAGTTTCTATAGGATCTTCCTCAAATATCTCAAAATCTTCCTCAAACATTTTAAGATCTTCCTCAAATATTTCAAGGTATTCCTCTGGATCTTACTCACATTCTTCAGGATCCTGTTCTGGGTCTTCCTCAGAATCTTCTAGATTCTCTAAAAACTCATAGCGAAGTAGCTGCTTACATAACTTAGTATATAAGATACGACATTTATAGCGTCCTCATATTTGGTGTGCAACTTCTCTTGTACGCCTTGGCAACGAATGAATCAATGTCCCGATTCTGTAGTCATCGAAGATTGGAAACCCTTCCTGCTCGAGTTTCCAAAATAACTGATCCAGCCTTCAATTATTTTCTTGGATTTCGAGAACCAGACTATAGTTAACCTCCTCTATCTGCTCCGTTAGCTTATTGCATTGCTCATTATGACGGGTCATGGTGCATATCTCACACAACATCTGGAATTAAAAAATAATATTATCAATACAAAATTGTCAAACTAGTAACAAAACGGGTTCATTTCAATTTACACATATACATAGAAAAAGCACAAAAGTAAATAAGAATATTAAATTTTCTTTATTTGAGGAGCTACAATTGACTAACACACTGGGCCGATCAATTTGGATGCTCTATTGTTGTTGTTTCACCTAAGCCCATTTAAGTTTAAGTTCGACTTATTGATCAAATTAGTTAGTTCAGTTCAAGTTTCGATTAAATTAGTTTGGTTAAACCAACCAATGGTTTGAACTAGATCTAGTTTGATTGGACCAACCTAATCTGATTAAACTAACTAATGGTTTAAATGAGGTCTAAGTCTAATTAGATAGATTGGTTCAAATCAATTGAATTTGATTTAAAAATAACTACCTTTATAGCTTAGTAGTAGAGCGTTAGTCTTGTATACTAAAGTCTGTATTTCATTTCTGCATATGGTATCTTTCTTGCCTTTTTATTTTATTTGTGATTATTATTACTTTTAATATCAATTTAAATCAAACTCAAACTGAAGCTCAAATCCATGAAGCACAAAGCTTAATCTTAATTGAACAGCTAATCATGCATAAACAAAACACTCATGATCGAAGCCTCTTTTGGTCACTTCAGCCAACGTGTTCTCCTTTTGTTTTTTGTTTTTTGTTTTTTGTTTTTTGTTTTTTTTAATAATTAAAAAAAATGCCTAACTAGGGCCTCTCTTTTTTCGGCCGTTTCATCTTCTTCTCTGCCGCCTCAACTCGCACACCTCTTCTTCTGCCATCCATTACAGTAGTCTGCCACCGGCTTTCCCCCCGCTAAGACTATTGTCCATGGGAGGTAACAACAATTCAGTTGCAGTCCTTGCAACGGACTAGTCTCCTTCATCATCGAGCGATGGTAGTATGTCGCAATCTCTCCTAGTGACAGTAGAACACGACGGAGATAAATTCCGTGGGTGGTAATAATTGTTGCGATTGAATCTTGGTAATAGCCGTTGAACACAACTCAACATGATTTCACCCATTAAACAGAGCAAACATACATCCCGTTTGAAAAGTTTTTAAGCAATGAAATTGAATTGAATTCCAACGAGAATTGAATTCAATTCTTATGTTTGGAATGAGTAGGTAAACAAAGGAATTGTTTGGAATGAGTCTAAAACTAAATAAATTTGATTGCTTTTACTATTTTACCTTTCATTGATAGGTTATGAATCAATCATTATATTTATGTGAGGTTATTTTAGTATTTTTATTTGTTGAAATTCAATTCTCACATCAAATCACACCTATTTAGGATGGAATTGAATTCCTTAGTTTTGTTGGATTTCAATTCCCATGAAAATTTAATTCCTTCACTTAAGTTACTTTCAAATCATATTCAACTCAATTCCTAGATGGAATTGAATTCCATGGGTTTCCAAACAGGGTGATAGGTCATGGGTAATTTTATGCTCTTTCAATCTTACACGCTCTAATATCATTGCTAGATCTATTGCATGAAATACAAGATCAAAATAATAAATACTTATAGTGATCTTGGAGAAGAAATTGGAGAAGACTTGGAGAACTCACTGTCGGCAAGAAGATCACGATGACGAACACTTCTCGATAAATCCACGAACCTAATCTCACTCTATGACAATGCACAAACCTATGAGTTGTTCTTATCTCCTCTTGTTCTTCTTTCAGATTGACTTGGATTACCATATATAAGAGTACAAAGACTCTTCCCATTCTGTCCCCACGGGGATCCGGAGTGGTTAGTGCATGGGGGTGTTGCACAAGAGAACCTGGGTTCGAGTCGCGCGAGACGTACTAGATTAAAACTCTGGGCGTTTGGTGTATCAATTCTCGGCCCAACTATGCACTAATTACTCCGGGGTCCGTGATTTATCTCCCTCGTGATGGCCTTGGGACGGGTGCGGCGGGGGCGCTGGCGGCGAGCAATTTTACCTTTTTGCACAAAGACTCTTCCCATTCTTCTATAAATGGAGAAATTAATTGAATTGGAGGAGAATAAGAAAATGGTACTTTCTCCTCTTCCTAACTCGAAAGAACACCGTTTTTTAAAAAAATTGTTAAATATCTCACTCGTAATTTAATATTAACATGTATTAGAAGGCGCAAAAGAAATTTAAATATTAATATTTTATATCTTACAAAATATTTTTAAAAATATTATTAGAAACTAGACTTAAATTTTTTTAAAAAAAATATTTTAGCTAGGCTTATAGAGTTCAAACAATGATAATAGATAACATTCACAAAATCCATTTAGGAAAGCTTAAGATCCCATGAATGAATATGCTCCAATATACATTAAATGACAGTAACGATGGATACCTAAGCAACACAACTGAGGGCACCTTCAATATAAGATTTATAAGCGTTTTGTAAAATTAAAAAAGCTAAATAAAAAATCTTAAATATTATAGAGATGAGATTTGAGATTTATAATTTAAAAATAATAGTGAAAATGTAAACCTTTCTTTTGTTTGTAATTGATGTAATATATATGGAGCTATGTAATTGCATATTATGAATTGGATCATAAAAAAATTTCATTTAGAACTCTAACCATTGAAAATGTTTCAATAAATTTTCATATTATTAATGTGGTATATTAGGATCATGAAAATAAACTCATTTAGAATTTTAACTATTGAAGATGTTCTACTGTGGAGAAGAATTATTAAGACACTCAAGTATTAAACACGAGGCAACTGGAAGCATCCTCCTAAGTGTGGATCTTTAATTAGTAGCCAATGGTTGCATCGCAGACGAGTTGGAACAATTTTCCTTTTTCATTGATTCTGTCGCGAGGCGAGGTGGAAGTCTCAAGAATAGGATGGTCCCCTGAGCGATATGAGTAACTAGGGTGGCACAGACCTGGCTCCGATCTGGCAACTGTTTGCAAAACAGTGACCGTTAGCAAACCCACCGGGGAGTTTCCCCGATCAGGCACTCCGACGGTCAAGTCAATGTCCGCAGGATATAGTAGAGTGAATGGAAATATGGTGGAAGAGAGAGCTCGTGCGCATACCTGCGGAATGAGGAGTGGAGAGCTTATATATCGGGGGAGCTGACAACCTCCTGTCCATGTTGACGGGACAGGGGTGTGGCACCTGTCAGCTCGTATGAGAGCACCTGAAAGTACTGCGGCATGGCACAGGGTGCTGATGCAGTACGAAGGTACTGAGTTGGCGGGATAACTGCGAGGGATGTCATGAATGGATAAGGTGCGTAGTATCCTGACGTCAAGGTCGTACCCCGGAGGTAATGACATAGGGCGGCGTAGGGGCGATCTAGTCCGTAGCCCGAGCGCCGACCGGCCGGTCCGAGTGTCAAGGACCAGGTCGGGTAATGGCCAGGGAGTGTGGGCCGCCACGCGTCCAACTGGGAGAGTTGAGGCGCATGGTACGCCCTGAGTCGGGTGTTTGCTGAGCTGTGTCTGTCTGGCTTTGTCTCGGTTCTTGTGAGTTATCGACTCCATGGGAGGCTGAGGGAGCGTGGGTTATCACGCGTCCGACTGAATAGTCTGGCCCTGATACAGATCGGGGTGCGAGTTTAGGTGACTGAGCTTGGAGACGCTCGGGATCGGCTTGATCGACCCTGCATGTGGTCGGTCGGCGAGCACCTTGGGGAGCTCCTGGCTTTAGGATTCCCTTGGTGAGGTCATCGTCGCCCCTTCTACTGGGCCTCCGTGGTGCCAGGCTGGCTGGCTATGCGGGCCGAGCTATTCGTAAGCAAGGCTGGGATCATAAGCGTCCCCCTCAAGTCTAGTCGAAGGAGGCGTCGAGTCTGACTGACTGGACTGTCGTTTCCTGAGGCGAGCCTGGCGCATCGGAATGGCCCAACACCTTCTTGCCGACCCTGGGGGTCGTCTGTGGGTGGGCATCCCGATCAGCTGAACCTGTCCCACCACCCGTCTCTTCGGTTCTGGCTCCTCGAGATGCTCGAGCAGATTCGAATCTCATGCATTTATTACCGCATTTAACCACTACGACACGTGTTGATTCCCCGAGTGATGAGGCGTCCGGCGCCTGTTAGGTCGAATGATCAGCTTGCACGTGGGGCACTCCGTCCCCGGGACTTTTCTGGGCCTGATTGGATGGCTAGCGTCCCTTGACGCCTATTCTCCGGCCCGCTATCGGGCGGCTGCCCTTGCTTCCGGGGCCCTTTCGCTGCTGCTTTCAAGAGCCCCGGCGCCCTTCATCTTTCGGTCACCTTCTCCAGCGACCTTGCGTCTCTCTTGGGACAAGATGTTGGGAAGGGCCTTGAGGGCAAGCTTTCTATTGGACGACACCACAATTGCTGCTCAAGCCAGCGCATCTTCGAGTACCTCGGCGTCTGCTTCTCTGTCGGCGGCTCTCCCCGATGCGCCTTCTTCAAGTAAGGAGAAGGCGTCGGAGGGGGAGGTGCCGGATTCTGATCAGGAGGTCCTAGATGAGGACACTTGTCCACTGGAGACCAGGCGCCATGGGGGTTGACCGGCCAGCCGTTGGCCCCCCTTTGGGACCACTATCACCCCTTTGTCTAGGAAGAAGGTCCGAGTTACGCCTCCTACGGCGAGCTCTTCTTCGGCAACTCCTGTTCCGCCCGTGTCCGTGCCTACTATTCCCGCATCCTCTGTGCAGGGGGCCACTCAGTCGGCACCCCCTTCGATCCAGGCCGGTTCTTCGAACATACGGGTCGAGGGACCACCCCCCTCTCTTCCTGAGGGAGCGGTAGGCCCCCGTCCTGTGTATTTGGTTCAGCCATCTCGAGCTGACACCAGTACATTGTACGAGACTCTTGTGGCCGGACCACACGAGTCAACCCAGGTAGTCCATGTGTATGGTCCGTTAAGCGACCATCTATACCACGGCCTCCGGGGGTCTGACTATCAAGACCCGATTGCTAGGGCTAACGCGATTGCAGCGGAAGCCAGTCAAGTATGTCCTGTCCCCGACTCGCGTTTCTTCTGTTTCCTTTTTTCATCTTGCTTACAATTTATTTTCTTATTGTAGTTCTTCGGCTTGATCTACACCTGGCCGTTCGTTTTACAATTCAAGCTCGGGCCCTGAATCAAGCCGGGTCCTGAGACGAGCGGCTGGAGACCCAGCTTCTGTTGGTGCTTGGATGGCTATAGAGGGGGGGTGAATGTAGCCAGACACTCAAATCATTCCCCTCTTGAACTTTCTTCTTTCTGCGTGATCAGATTAGCAGCGGAAACAACAACACAGAAAGAGAACAAGGAAAGAAAGCAAACCGACGCTAACACCGCGATGTACAAGGTTCGAGGATAACTTGCCCCTACTCTTTGGCGTACCCGTGAGGTGGGCGATCCCTTGATCGTCGGCAGATCAAGCCCCGGTGAACCCAGATATAACAGCGCCTCCTTCTCAGTGGAGAAACCTGTTGGTGCAGAAAGCACCCAAGTTGAACTTGTATTTTGATAATGGCAAAAGGGTTCAAAAGTTAAGATATAATGTTTATCTAACATGTTACTCAAGTGTGCAGGAAAAGTCCTAGCGAAGGACTGCTAGGCACCTAGCGAAGGAATGTCAGGATACAAAGCCCTAGTGAAGGACTGCTAGACACCTGGTGAAGGAATGCCAGGATACAAAGCCCTAGCAAAGGACTGCTAGGCACCTGGCAAAGGAATGCCAGAATACAAAGACCTAGCGAAGGACTGCTAGGCACCAGGCGAAGGACTGCTAGGTACTGAAGACCTGGCGAAGGACAGCTAGGCACCTAGCGAAGGACTGCTGGGCAAAAAGTCCAACCGGAGGAGCCGGTTGGCATCAGGTAAATTCTCCTGAGAGGAGTAGGCGAGGACGCATTCCCCGTCGAGGGAACAGTAGGCGTCGGTTCGACCTAGGGCTCCATTTTGGAGACCCAAAGTCAGAACCAAGACTGCTAAGGCTGTATAAAACTAACATATTATTGCTCTATGTTATTTTGGACTAACCCTGGATACAGGACCAAAGGAACGAGTGTCTGCAGCTCAGAGAGCCTCAAAGGAGTGAGGCAGAAGCTGAGTAGGGCGCCCGGAGTGTCCCGGGCGCCCCCAAGGTGAATACAAAAAGAAGTGGAGCAAATGTACGCTTCGATAGCTCATGGGCGGGGCGCCCCCGTGATCCCGGGCGCCCCCGTCAAAGTCTGATCCCGAGTTTGAAGGGATCAGAGCTGACCGAGAGGAGCTCGGATCAGATGACACGTGGGGGGGGGGGGGGGCGCCCCCAACGTTACGGGCGCCCCCAGGGGCTATAAAAAGGCCCTCGACCCCAAGGCTTCAAGACAAGAATTCCTCCAACACATTCACGCTCTTCTGCTCCAGCGCTCTGTCCCGGAAACCTCCCGACTCGAGATACAAGCGCCGACAACGTCCCTCTGCTTCGAAAATACGATCTACTCCGGACGTCGGTAATTAAGAGCGGCTTTCTTTTAGTTTACTGTACTAATCTTGTAATCTATACCTGTAAACTTTTTGCGCATATAGAATTGCCCGCAGTAAATGGTCAACGACCGTGGGCCTTGGAGTAGGAGCCGACCGCGACTCCGAACCATGTAAAATCTTGGTGTTCGCGTGTGTTTTACTTTAATTATTTCCGCTGCTAATTCTCTTTTACGAATCCGAACGTTTTACGATATTCACCCCCCTCTATCGTTTCTCTCGATCGAACAAGCGGTATCAGAGCGGGGAAGCTCAAATTTGGTGCAACCACCAGTTTGAGAATTTTTTGGATTTTTCGTCAAATTGTTTCATTTTTTTCAAATTTTATCATTAATCGAGACCGATGCAACACCCCTCGATATTTAATTTTCTTTATCCCACACTACTAATCCAAGACCAAGTCTTGGGACAGATTTTTTTCTTTCTTTTCTCTTTTTTTACAGATAAAATCCTAAATGGCCATGCAAGAAGGATTCAGCACAGCCAGACCTCCACTTTTCAGTGGAGAAGACTATTCCTACTGGAAAAGTCGAATGGAGGTCCACCTGAAAACTCAGGTGGACATGTGGATAATCATCCAGTCTGGACTGGAGATTCCAAAGAACGCTGAAGGAGTACCACAGCCATACACTGAGTGGGATACCGCTCTGAAAAGAAGAATTGAAGCGGATGCTAAAGCAACCCAGACTCTCCAATGCAGCTTAACAAAAGAGGAGCTGAACCGGGTGGGTCCATTCAACAGTGCCAAGGAGCTGTGGGGGAAACTGATCGAGCTGCACGAAGGAACTTCAGACACTCGGATCAGCAAGAGAGATCTCCTCCTGAACAAGCTGTATACGATCAAGATGAACGACAACGAAACAGCAGCTCAGCTCCACGCCCGAATTTAGGAACTAATGAACGGACTACACACAATCGGTCACAAGGTAGAAAACCGTGACCTGATAAGGTACGCTATGAATGCTTTCCTAAGAAATACCTTGTGGGCATCTATGGTAGATGCATACAAGGTTTTAAGGGACCTTTCAAAAATTAAACTAGATGAAATGTTTTCAGAACTTGAATTGCATGAGCAGACTAACTGCACCCTGGCCGAGAAAGGCATTGCCTTTATTGCAGGTAAAGCTGGAAATGTATCCAAGAAGAAACCTCAACCTGTACCAGAGTCTGATTCAGACTCAGACTCAGAAGACGAAGGAGATCGACCTAAGCTGGTCCGACTGGCCCGAAACTACTACAAGGAATTGAAGAACCAAATCAACAGAAGGAAAGCCAGTCGAAGAAAGGATGAACTAGCTGAACCCTCAAATGAAAAGAACAAGCCCAACGTGACCTGTTACGAGTGCAAGAAGAAGGGCCACTACAAGACCGAATGTCCCAACCTGAAGGAAACAAAGAAGACGAGGAAGAAGAAGGCACTTCAAGCAACGTGGGACGAGTCCTCCTCCGAAGGCGAAGAAGAGGTCCCACAATCGAACCTGCTCACGCTAACCGCCTCAGAAGAAATTGAGACCGAGTCAGAATCGGAACGGGACGATGGAAGACTGACATTTTCAGAGGACGGCGAAATTAAGGTAAGTGGTTTTTCTAGAAGTCAGTTAAATGAGTTAATTTCTTATCTTTCTCGAGATTTGGCGAAAGCTAAACTCCGAGTCGAATCCCTCTGACAGGAAGTAAAACTCCTGAAAGAGGGAGCTGACTCTAGATCCTTAATTGAGAAGGTTCAAGAAGGAATCTCTACTCAAGTTGAAAAACTTGAGAAAGAGAACTCCTCCCTGAAAACTCAGGTTAAGGACCTTAGATCAGCTTTAGAATGATTCACTTCTGGTTCCAAGGGTCTTGACATAATTCTTGGAAAACAGAAATCGGTTCTAAATCGATCCGGACTAGGCTACAGAACCAAATCTAGACAAAGATCCTACTTTGCTGTACTGAATCAGTCTAGAAATAAAGTTCAGGCATGGGTACCTAAACTGTACCTGAACAAACAAACTGGATTAAATCAGTATTGAATCCCTAAGGACAAGATTCACATCTTGCCAAACTATTATCGTGGCTTTAGTCCAGGGGGAGCCAAATTGAAAATAATATTTATTGTTAGATAAAATTCAATTTTTTTTTTCAAATTGCATGATTGATTGTTTATTTAATTTCTGCAATTTACCATGCTTAGACTAAGGAATGGTTAGTTTAAGGACTAAACCAACTTAACTGAAATTTGAATAACATAGTATTGGGTGGCGGTGAGATGATAGTACGTTAGGGAAACCAATTCTAATAAGGTCAAGTAGTCTCTACTTGGTCTCTTTAGACTGGTGAAACTAGCCGAAGCTACCGATCCAAAACCCAACTAGTTAGACCAGAATTTTTCAAAAAAAAATAATTTTAAAAGTGAAATTTCATTAAAAGGTTTTGTCAAGGAAAGGATTGATGATCCAATAAGGTTACGGCCAAAGAAGGCCTAGAGCCTCGCCAAGACCTAGAAGCCGATTTTTGAAATTCAAATTCAAATTATTCTTTGTCAAATTCGAATCTAACACAAACTTTCAGTTAATTATAGATTCAAACATTTTTTTTAATCAACCTCAAAATAAACTGTTTTCAAAATTAATTTAAGTTTTTTTAATAAATCATATTTTTCTTAAAAAATTCTTTTATCAAAACCTGTCTCACAAAACCCATAAGGCAAACGTGATTGATAACTCTAGAATGGATGAGAGGGTAAAACTTAACTTAATTAAGATTCAGTTAATACCTGCATTATTGTTTAAATAACAGTAATTCTTAGAACAAAATTGACTTATTACTAGTCAAACCATAGTCAAACTAGTCAAACCATGGTCAAAATAGTCAAATCATTTCAAACCATGGTCAAACCAATTAAATCGTGGTCAAATGAAGACAAGACAACAAAGATTCCAATCCATTCTCAATCCGGGCGCCCGTGACTCCTCGGGCGCCCCCCCCATGACTTTCACTTCTCTCAAGGCAAAAATCTGCCTTTGTCCCTTGACCGGGGCGCCCAGAACCTTATGGGCACCCCCAGTACCAGTCAAAGCAGCAAAGCTGCCATGACCAAACCTGACCTGGGCGCCCGGGCCATTGCGGGTGCCCCGAATAGGCTTGGGACCCTGCCAATGGCAGAAGGCCCTGACCCGGGCGCCCGAAAGCTCCCGGGCGCCCGGAAGCTCCCGGGCGCCCGGAAGCTCCCGGGCGCCCTGGCTAAAAGCCCTATAAAAGGGCACCCGAACCCCCTCTTCTTGCCACACCAAAAACCATCCTCCTTTCTAACTTCCTTCCTTCCAAGGAGATCAAGTGACACTTGTGCTTCCTCAACTTCGACCATGCCTCCCCGAGCGGCCACTCAGTACAATTTTTTCAATTTCCTTTTTCTACGCACTTATATTTATTCTTTCTTCTAAATGCATATCTCTTATCTTAGCAAACGTCGAGCAACCCAATCGAACCCCGGTATCGAACCAAGTCTCGATTCTAGGTTCCCTACCCTAGAACTTTTTAACAAATTTGCTCGAACAACTTACAAGCCTATCAAGACAAGTTACTTGAATAGACAATTCTTTACTCAATCATGTCCTTTGGCTATGAACGTTATCAACTTCTATCACTTAGACAACTTAGTGTTTTGAACTTATCCAATTAACACTTCTCTTTGTGCCGAATTCTATAACAACATAGTTAGGCAAAACGATCTTACGTTTGTTACCACCGTTCAAGGGATGCCCTTGACGATCACACCCTCACTCTTCAACCGATTCCTTGGACTCCGACTTATTCAGTCCACTTTTTGTTGCTATCCGCCTAGGGATCCTCCATTTGATCCTCCCTACTCTCACATTACTCTAGACACTCTCCCCTCCTATTTCTATAGGGAAGCTAGACTCCCCGTAGCTAGACGATTCCAGTCCGTTGACCTTCAGGTCCAGGACTACGCCCTGTACAGAGTTCTGGTCCGATGCATCTTACCAATATCCACTAGGGATGTCGCGACCATGCGACCTTTTCATACTTTCCTTCTGTATACCCTGATCCATCATCTTGACATTGACCTTGGACTACACATGTTTCATACTATTCTGTATGCGTCCAGTGTTACCACTCAAGGACGAGTGCGCACCCCCTATTGCCACATCATCACTTCCCTTCTTCATCATCACGGTCGCGACATCACTGATGGTGAGATGACTGCGATGACTGACTTCGACGAGATAGGATTTAGGAACTTCTCCTTAGCTGGTATAGAGGTCTCGAGATCCGGGGTTTTAGGTTGGAGACGACAGCGAGCCAGGGCTCCGATCGACTCCGACGAGGAGGTAGACGTTGACGTTGCTAATCTCGCAGCAGAGCTGCGGGACCATATAGACTAGCCTCCACCATCGACCATCGACCAGCGCTTCGCACAGATGCAGACAGAGATCCACAGTCTCTAAGAGGAGGCTAAGGCCTACCACTTGGAGTAGATGGACGCTCGTAGAGCCGATCGAGAGGTCGCCGATGCACGATACATTGAGATGATGTCGCTTCTCAGAGCATGGCAGCCTGGCTCATCTGACCACCCTGGCCCGTCTTCATAGTTAGACTATTTCAGCAGATGCATTGTATTAGTAACTAAAATTTGACTCATGTTTGACTCTACTGGTCCTCACTTTGACCAGTTAACTTATGGGCTTGACCAGTTGTTTAATCTTAAGTATCTGATCTTGATTATGCTTAGTAGAATAGGTTTACTCTATTTTTGGTTTCTTTTGATTTGAAAAATCAGCTTTTAAAAATAGTTTTAAAACTGCTTTACTGAATTTCAAAATCAGTTTTTTTGCAGTTTTCGACTTAGTTTTCTTTTCAAAAACTATCCCCTTCAAAACTAGGGCTTTTTCGCAAATGGACTTAGCCTAGGCCCTAACCCTAGAACTGCATGCACCTATAGATTTAGAAACCAGCATCTCAAAGCACCTTAGGGTACTTTTGATTGATAACCTAGAATGGGTTGAGATGCTTAGGTCTTTGCCTTAATTCAAGATGCTTTAAGTCAGTGCATCTGCAGTAATTAGGGCACTAAATACAACTTAAACAGTAATCAAGTCAAGTGTCAAGTTTAGAAAATCTAACTTGAACAGAACACTTAACTTGACTAACCCTAGCGAAAACTACTGTTTATAACAGTTAGTAAGTAGCTAATTGGGTTAGACAGGACCCTAAAAGAGATAATTGAAACTGATTTGGTTTAGTTCAAATCCTGAATTGGTTCAGTACAGCAATGTAGTTTAATTTTTCTGCTATTATGCAATTTTTTTGCTATATTTCTTTTTGATATATGACAAAGGGGGAGAGATAGGAAAGGAGAGATTTTAAAATTTTTTTTCTAAATCCAAAATTTCAAACTCTATCCTTTATTCAAAAAGTACTTAATTCATTTTCAAAAGTACTAAGATTCTCTAAGTACTTTAAACTTAAGTTTTCAAATTCTCTAAGTACTTTAAAATTTTCTTTAAGTACTTTAAACTTAAGTTTTCAAAATTTTCTCTAAGTGCGTTAAACTTAAGTTTCCAAAATTTTCTCTAAGTACGTTAAACTTAAGTTTTCAAAATTTTCTAAGTACTTTAAACTTAAGTTTTCAAAATTTTCTCTAAGTACTTTAAACTTAAGTTTTCAAATTCTCTAAGTACTATAAAATTTTCTAAGTACGTTAAACTTAAGTTTTCAAAATTTTCTAAGTACTTTAAACTTAAGTTTTTAAAATTTTTCTAGTATTTAAAACTTAAGTTTTCAAATTTTTCTAAGTATTTAAACTTAAGTTTTCAAAAATTTTCCTATAAGTATGAATTTTCCAAAGTACACAACCAAAATTATGTTGAAAAATATGTCTTTAAAGTTTCTATTGAAAATTGTTCTAAGTAAAATTAAAAACATCTTTAGACTTAGAAGTTAGTTTCAAAACCTCACGAACTTTTGAAAAATCTAGGGGGAGATTCCTTCCAGGGGGAGGAAACAAAATTTCATTTTATATGTTCTGATTAACTTAACTTTTTGAGCCAGGGTTGCCATAAATCAAAAAGGGGGAGATTGTTGGTGCAGAAAGTACCCAAGTCGAACCTGTATTTTGATAATGGCAAAAGGGTTCAAAAGTTAAGATATAATGTTTATTTGACATGTTACTCAAGTGTGCAGGAAAAGTCCTAGCGAAGGACTGCTAGGCATCTAGCGAAGGAATGCCAGGATACAAAGCCCTAGCGAAGGACTGCTAGGCACCTAGCGAAGGAATGCCAGGATACAAAGCCCTAGCGAAGGACTGCTAGGCACCTGGCGAAAGAATGCCAGGATACAAAGACCTAGCGAAGGACTGCTAGGCACCAGGCGAAGGACAGCTTGGTACCGAAGACCTGGCGAAGGACAGCTAGGCACCTAGCGAAGGACTGCTGGGCAAAAAGTCCAACCGGAGGAGCCGGTTGGCATCAGGTAAATTCTCCTGAGAGGAGTAGGTGAGGACGCGTTCCCCGTCGAGGGAATAGTAGGCGTCGGTTCGACCTAGGGCTCCATTTTGGAGACCCAAAGTCAGAACCAAGACAGCTAAGGCTGTATAAAACTAACATATTATTGCTCTATGTTATTTTGGACTAACCCTGGATGCAGGACCGAAGGAACGAGTGTCTACAGCACAGAGAGCCTCAAAGGAGTGAGGCAGAAGCTGAGTAGGGCGCCCGGGGTGTCCCGGGCGACCCCAAGGTGAATACAAAAAGAAGTGGAGCAAATGTACGCTTCGACAGCTCATGGGCGGGGCGCCCCCGTGATCCCGGGCGCCCCCGTCAAAGTCTGATCCCGAGTTTGAATGGATCAGAGCTGACCGAGAGGAGCTCGGATCAGATGACACGTGGGGGGCGCCCCCAACGTTACAGGCGCCCCCAGGGGCTATAAAAAGGCCCTCGACCCCAAGGCTTCAAGACAAGAATTCCTCCAATACATTCACGCTCTTCTGCTCCAGCGCTCTATCCCGAAAACCTCCTGACTCGAGATACAAGCGCCGACGACGTCCCTCTACTTCGAAAATACGATCTACTCCGGACGTCGATAATTAAGAGCGGCTTTCTTTTAGTTTACTGTACTAATCTTGTAATCTATACCTGTAAACTTTTTGCGCATATAGAATTGCCCGCAGTAAACGGTCAACGACCGTGGGCCTTGGAGTAGGAGCCGACCGCGACTCCGAACCAAGTAAAATCTTGGTGTTCGCGTGTGTTTTACTTTAATTATTTCCGCTGCTAATTCTCTTTTACGAATCCGAACATTTTACGATATTCACCCTCCCCCTCTATCGTTTCTCTCGATCTAACAAAACCTCTCCACAAGTGTCTCAATAGGATACAAGATAAGCTCACGAGACTATAAAGGAAACTCTCACAAGAATGTAGCAAGAAAGCTCAAGAGAGAAGCTACACGAGGAGCACAACAACAACAGCGAAACCCACAGCCACACTTGCTTGTTTTCCTATTCGTTCTCTTCTACTCGCTCCTCTGCTTCCAGCTTCGTCTTAAGCCTCTTCTCCTCATCGTCAAGCTTCGTCAGCATCCCATGAGCACAGCTGAACCCACTGACCTCCCTGAGCACTCAGTACACTGAAGACCTCTTCAGCTAAGCCTCCGTCAGTCGCCAGTCGCGCCTCAGAAGTCGTTGAAACCTGAGAAGAGAAAACATCCAAACCTGCTCAATGGAAAGTCCCCATTTGACTCTCCTTCATTGTTTGAATCATCCCTGTAAAGTCTGCACACTCCAACAGAAGCCTAGCAAATGCATATCAAACAATATCACACAATATCAGCAGGTAGCAGAGAAAACGCAGACGCGATCAAAAGTCTGACAGCGATTTCGAATTAAAGTTACAGCTACTGATCGGTCACCAGACCGATCAGAGAGAACCCAACGTGGGGCTGAAATGTTTCCATTTCAGCCCCAATGACCCTAAAAGGTCACTGATTGACTTAGAGAACTCCGATTGTAAAAATTTCAGTTCCTATGGATTTCTGAGGTTACAAGGAGTTCAAATTTGCTATCCATTATTTATTTGGACTTCTCCGAGGTGTTAATATGTAATAACAAAGAATCGAAAAAAGACTCTTAATATTGGGCACGTTGGGGCTGAAATTGAAACATTTCAGCCCCACGTTGGGCCTGAAATGATTCCATTTCAGGCCCAACGTGGGCCTGAAATGGAATCATTTCAGGCCCAACGTAGGACTGAAATGTTTCCATTTCAGCCCCAATGACCCTAAAAGGCCCCTGATTGACCTAGAGAGCTCCGATTGTAAAAATTTCAGTTCCTGTGGATTTCTGAGGTTACAAGGAGTTCAAATTTGCTACCATTGTTTATTTAGACTTCTCCGAGATGTTAAAAATGTAATAACAAAGAATCGAGAAAAGTCCCTTAATATTGGGCACGTTGGGCCTGAAATGGAAACATTTCAGCCCCACGTTGGGCCTGAAATGGAACCATTTCAGGCCCAACGTGGGCGGCTGAAATGTTCTTTTAATTTTAATTTAATAAAAATATTTTAATTAATTTCAATATTTTTTTTGTTTTGAGAAAGGTTCCATAATATTATTATCAAAATATAAAGGAACATCTTTTTATGGTCCGTCTCGAAATTCGTTACTGAAAATGAGAAAGAGAAAGGGAAAGAGAATTGCATGCAGTACTTGTCGGTAGGGGTATAAGAGGAAGTTTACTAAAATATGTGCGCTCTTTGGTAACATTGAAATCATGGTACACCTTTTGGTAAATACCAATACTTAGGTACGCCCTTTGGTAAATTGCCCCAAAAATAACTCTAAGAGACGTACGGTGTTATTAATTTTATACAAATTAACTGGCAATTTTAAAGTAAAACAAAAAAAGTATTCTAAATAGGAAAATATAAATAGAGTATTATTTCAATATTTTTTTAAAAGAAGGAATGGCACATCCATAAATCTAAAAAAGTAATATCATATGAATTTATAGATGACGCCAGTTAGTATGTAGCTGCTGTTTGGGTCAAGACAACAGTGGCATGGACCGCGTGGTATACATTCGGACAGCATGCAGCGGTCCAAACCGTCGGCTACTCACCGACCCGGTTCAAGATAAGAACAAGAAGCGGTTTCGGCCACCTCTCCACGCCATGCACCTTCTTCGACGTGCCACGCCTCTGACTCACCGCCCTCCCACGTGTCACTCCGCCGATCTTCCCCTTCCCGCCTTTTAAAACTCCCCCCTCCGCCTCGCCTCGCCTTCCATCCACCGCCGCCGCCGCCGCCGCCGCCGCACCTAGGAGCGACGACGACCCTTTGAATCTTTTCGTTTTCCCGTCGATCGAAAGAGCCACAGCCAGCCACCATGCCGCCTCGTAGGTTCGCTTTAGGCCGCACCGAGGACGCCGTCCACCCTGACGCCATGCGCGCCGTCCTCTCCGAGTTCATCGCCACCGCGCTCTTCGTCTTCGCAGCCGAGGGCTCCGTTCTCTCCCTCGGTACGCATGATTAATCAAGCAGTAACGTTGGTTTATTAATCGGGAGAGATTAACCGAGTGTTGGTCGCAGGGAAGCTCTACAAGGACGCGTCCACGCCCGGCGGGCTGGTGGTGGTGGCCATCGCCCACGCGCTCGCTCTCGCCGTGGCGGTGTCCGTGGCGTACAACGTCTCCGGCGGGCACGTCAACCCGGCCGTCACCCTCGGCGCCCTCGTCGGCGGCCGGATTTCCCTCATTCGGGCTCTGTTCTATTGGGCCGCCCAACTCCTCGGCGCCGTCGTCGCCGCTCTCCTCCTCCGCCTAGTCACCGGCGGCATGGTAACCGATAACGAACTCGCTCCTCTGCCCTCGCCTATATATAACTAAGCTAAATCCATTCGCATGCAGAGGCCGGTGGGGTTCGCGGTGGCGTCGGGCGTCAGCGACTGGCACGCCGTGCTCCTGGAGATGGTGATGACCTTCGGTCTGGTGTACACCGTGTACGCGACGGCGATCGACCCCAAGAGGGGGAACCTCGGGACCATCGCGCCGCTCGCCATCGGGTTCATACTGGGAGCCAACATACTGGCGGGCGGTCCGTTCGACGGCGCGGCGATGAACCCGGCGCGGGCGTTCGGGCCGGCGTTGGTCGGGTGGAGGTGGAAGAACCACTGGGTGTACTGGGTGGGGCCGTTCCTGGGGTCGGCGCTGGCCGGACTGGTCTACGAGTTTCTGGTGATCCCGGAGGAGGCGCCTCGCACCCACCAACCTCTGACTCCCGAGGACTACTAATTACTAGTACGACTCCCTTTTCTTATCTTCTTCTGGCCTGCTGCTTGTGCTTCTGTTGGAGAGTGGTGTGTAACTCAGTATTTGTGTGTTCTTGAGCTTGTAATAAGTGTCACCTTTGATCATCTTTTATTTGTAGTTAATTAATAAAATCTGCTTCTCTTACTTAATCAATGTTTTCTCCTTCATTTGGTAAATGGAGTAATTAATGTTACGTGAGATTAATTAGGCAAAATTAATTAGGCATAAGAGCTTGAAAGTGTTTTATTTTATTTTATTTGATAATTGACGTATTCAGACATTTTAATTAGGCTTAAAAGTCTCTTTTAATTTTTTTTATTTTATTTTTGTCTCCTCCAGTCATTTTTTTCATTAAGTATCGATGCGTGCAACCATGTTGGGTTTTGTGAATACTTTTTAATTTATCTAATGGCAGTTGGAAATTTTCACAGAGTCGATCCATTTTTTCAGATTTAATATTATCTATTTTTTTATTATTAAGTATTTAAGTGGTTAAGGATGAGGGAGTTTTTTTTCTTCAAAATATTTGTCCGTCGGATATTATAATATCCGACGGACAAATATTTTTTTATTAATTAATAAAAAATGATGTATTGATCATATTGATCTTATCTAAGCTAAGAGAATGAGTTAAGTTTAGTGTATGGATGTTGTCATTTTAATATTTAGGAATTAAAATGTAATAAAACTAATGTGTTACGTTAATTTTTTCCATGCACTAATTATAATATCTGGATTAACATGAACGGAGCTAATGTAAGTTGGAACACTGTGCGTGCAAAAAAATGATACATGAACTTGCAAAAAAAGGTTTTATGAATAAAAACAGAATGATGATTTCTTTAGAGAAAAAAATATGCAATGAATCTACTTAGTTTATAATTTTCTATTGATTTATAATATCCTATCAAAGTGACAAATTTGTGTTATTATAATATTAATTTATTCTATGATGTTATTGATATGCAATTTTAAAAATTAAATGATTATTTCTCATAAGCAAATATAGAATTACTCCTTTGTGTGGCTTGTTTGTGCGACAACAAAATTCATATTTGGCTTTTTGACAATAAAAATTTGATGCAACTACTTAAATTTTATCCATAAAATTTTTCAAGATTTAATCTTATCATACTTGATGATCAACCTGAAACAATTGTAAAGTAATTTTTATGGTGTTTTATGATTATAAAATTTTATATTTTTCTTTATTAATTATTTTATATTGTTGCCTATCGAAGTGCAAACTAACCTAATGGAATAATATGAAAATATTGATACTTGAGTTCGAATTCAAAAAATATACGTGACATTTGAATTCTATTTGAAACTTGAAAATATAAATAATTTTGGCTTAAGCTAAGTTTGAAATAAAATTCGAGTTCAGTTCGACTTGTTCAAGTCTCGATTGGAATATAATCGAGCTATAATTCGCAATGACTTAAATTTGATATTCAAATTATTTGGATCATAATTTGAGCATATTTAAATTAAAATTATACAAATGAACCAAAGTTTGATCAAGTTCGGCTTGCGAACGGTTCGTGTAGTTGAATAAAATAGTATAGGTTTAAATTTAACTCGAAAAAATTATCTCGAATTCGATAATTTCAAATACGTATATTTTTAAGCCGGCTCGGAAAGCTTGTGAACATGTTCATTTGTAATATAGTTGCCTACACTGAACCAAGATTCTAGCTCCGCCCCCATGGGTTAGTAGCCTCGGTAATTTTATCTCTTCTGTATTGGTCCTAAGATAAATTGACAGAGAGGTGTTTGAGACCAATAAATCGTCTTTTGCCATCTTAAATTGAGTTGATAAGATAAGGGAATGAATTGAGTTGATGATAAGTGGATAAGGGAATGAGTCGAGTTGATGATGAGCAGAAGGAGTTTTTTCTTCAAGAGTATTCTTTAGCCGGACATTAATAAAAAAAAATGACACATTAGTCATTATTGATCAGGTCTAAGATAAGGGAATGAGTTTAGTTGATTTGATGATTAATTGATCCTGTCCAAGATGAAGATGAGTTGAAATCATTCATCCCGTCTGAGATAAGTGGCTGGAGATGAAAGAAATTTTTTCTCCAAATTAAAATATTCGTTTGCATGTTAATTGATAAAAAAATGATAGATTAATTATTGTTGATCAGGTCTGAGATAAGGGGATGAGTTGCATTAATTATTATTGATCAGGTCTTAGATAAGGGGATAATTTGATGATTAATTGATCCGGTCTGATATAAGGGGATGAGATGAGTTGATATTATAGATCTTCCGGTCTGAGATAAGGAGATGAGTTAACTCTTTGATGTATCCGTGATTCCTTGATGTATTCATGATCGACCTCGATCGAGTTTTCTGTTAGGTTGGATGCGTGTTATTTGGGGTCATTTTTTAAGGTTGGATGCGTTTTATATCGAGTTGGCAGTTGATCATGTCGCAGAACGGGGTGGACTCCCAAAAGTGAGATGGACCTGAGTACCGCTGACGCTGGCTCCGAACTGCAAGAAAGATAACCATCAGCAACTCACCGGGGGAAGTCCCCGGCAAAGCCCTCCGACGATCAAGTCAGTCTTCGGTGGAAGAAAGAAAGCAGAATGATGGGGTTGAGTATCCCGTGGCGGACACGTGGGCTGAAGAAACTGGGTGACAAGATGTAGTGAGTCTGAGCGACACTCTTTTCGGAGCTCCTAGGACCTTCTCGGGAAGGGGATCCCTCGGCCCCCCCCCCCCCCCCCCCCCCCCCCCCCCGGCCGCAGAAAACACTCCCCAGAGATCAAATAAGAAAACCCCCTCCCAGGATCACCTCGGGAAGCCGGGCCTCGACCACCTCGGGGAAGCGGAGTGCCCAGGACCCCATGGGCCAGAAGACCCCGAGATCACCTCGGGGGAGCGGAGCCCAAGAAGCATTCGGTCTCAAGTAACGGTCCCACTTTTCTCGGATCTACGGATAACCATCCCCACTATCGCGGAGTCATCATGACCCCTAAATGTCGCAACGGGCCGAACTTAATGACGGCGTGGATCGTTTCAAAGATTATCCGATAACTGACAAATGGGGGGATGTGGCACAGATCGTGGGGACACACGATGGCAGCCGCCGCAGGTATAAAAGGTACTCCAACCCCTCCGGTAAAGGGGTTACGCCTTCTCTACTACTCACATACCTTCTTGCTTTCTTCTCATCTCTTCCATTGAGGTACTGACTTGAGTGTCGGAGTGGGCTCCGTCGAACAACCTCCGGCGTGTTCCCCTAACGCTCATGTTAATCTCGTAGGGTGTGGAGTTCCTCCTCTAGCGTCAGCATCCGCGTGGGCTGAACCCTGGTGACTAGCCGTCGTCGTCGATTCCTTCCGGAACAAGTTTGGCGCCGTATGTGGGAAACCAGTAAAGCACCAGAAGGAGCACCGATGGCAGAGCCAGCGGGATAACCCATTGCCCTGATAAAGGAGGAACTGGATCACTTGGTGGCCAACGTCGTCAAAGAGGCGCTCGAACATCATTAAATCGAGCAGGCCACCTCACAGCGAGGTGTTTCTATGCGGGAGGAGATCCCCAGAGTCTCCATCTAGCACCCTCAACAGCGAAGATCCATCACGCCACCAAGGCGACGCACCAGCGCAGCCCCGGAAGACTGACGAGACTCCCTCGGAGATATTGAGAAGGCCAACTCGGTAGCCTCTAGCGCACTGAGACGCAAAGAGGGGCAGGGGAAGAGAGAGAAACCTAAGTCCACCCCTAAGGCTCCCTCTACTCCCTTCTTATTGGAGATTGTGGAAGACCCCATGTCGAAGTAGTTTCGCAGACCGGGGATTGCCGAATACGATGGGAAGGCAGATCCAGAGGATCATGTCTGCAAGTTCAAAAATGCGGCGCTCCTGCACCAGTACACCGATGAGGTAAAGTGTCGGGTGTTCTTGAACACCCTATCCGGAGCGGCCCAACGATGGTTCCAGAGGCTGCCCCCAGGTTCTATCAACTCCTTCATGGAGTTTAGAACCGTCTTCCTCCACCACATTGCTAGCAGCTGTCATTATCAAAAGACGGCATTAAACTTGTTTGCTCTTAAACAAAAGCCGAAGGAACCGCTCAAGGAGTACATCCAGCGATTCAACCGGGTGGCACAGGATGTGCCAACAGCGACGTCGGAGATCCTTGTCAGTGCTTGCACTCAAGGGCTTGCGGAAGGGGATTTCTTCAGATCTCTGGTGAAGAAGCCACCCACCATTTTTGACGACTTGCTAGGGTGCTCTGTCAAACACGTCAATGTGGAGGAGGTGCAGTTCGCCCGTCGTAAGGAACCATCCGGAGTCCCCTCTCAGGTCGTTACCCGGTCTGAGAGGAGGGAACCCCCGACCCCAGCCCGAGGAAAAGACCTTCACCTAGGGAAGGACCAGTGGTCTGGCAAGCAAAAGCTGGTCGAGACAGTGGACATCGAGCAGCCGGAGCCACTGATGAAGTACTGCGGTTTCCATGGCAGTACGACACACTTCGCCGAGGAGTGTCATGCCTTGAAGAAAAAATTAAGTGAAAAGGCAGACCCCAAACCTCAGAAGAAGTGGAAGAAGACAAGGTATCGTCGAAATTCCCCTCGGCGAAGCTTTTCTCCCAGATGGAGGCATTCGGGAGAGAACGAGACCTGACACTGGTCCCGATCTTGGTCTAGTGGAAGGAGTCAGGGGCTAACACCCCGCAGATCTCCCTCCTTGGAAAGAGACCCCCGGAAGGGCAAGACCCCTACACGCGGCCCGCCCTCTGAACATGTGAGAGTTATCTCCGAAGGACCCACTGGGGGAGATTCCCATCGGGCCAGGAAATCCAACACCCGACGTCTGAAGAACTATGCAATTGGGACGAGCCGGAGCCAGGATTGTGGCCCTACGATCTCATTCGGCCCTGAAGACTTAGAAGAGGTGGAAGCTCCCCATGAAGACGCCTTGGTGATCCTTGCCCGCATCGTCAACTATGAGGTAAAGCGCATCTTTGTGGATATAGGGAGTTCCGTTAACATCTTGTACAAGGCTGCGCTGGACCAAATGCAGATCGACGAGGATGAACTACTTCCGGTCTCGACCCCGCTGTTCGGCTTCACCGGGTATCGAGTACAACCGATAGGGCAAATTACCCTATAACTATCGTTGGGTAGCGACGTGTTCGAGAGGACCAGGAGGACACCCTTCTTGATCGTAGATGCTCCCTCATCCTACAACGCCATCTTGGGCCGCCCGACGCTCAGTGTCTTCCAGGTGGTGGTCTCTATCTACCACCAGAACATAAAATTCCCGATTGGCGACCGAGTGGCTGAAGTCAAAGGGGACCAATTGGTGTCTCGACGATGCTACAGTGGGGAAGTCAGAGCGGAGTCCCGGAATAACCCGACGGCGTAGGAAGACTAACCGGAGGAAGCAACAATGCACAAAAGGACAGGAACGAAAGGCTTACAAAGCTAGACCAGGCCAACTATCTCTAGTCTGGTCACCCCCGGTAAGATGTGTGTCACATACTGTGTACTTGCCTATGTGTTCTTGCTGCTTTGCAGTGAATTCATGAAATAAAGAAATATGCCCTCGCACAAGTACCAGTACGTCAAACAAAAACCTTAATACCTCGCGGTGCTGCGGATGCCCGGGGTACATAGGCTTGGTCTGGGTGCTACGGACTCCCAACCAAGAAACCAAAACCCTAATACCTCGCGTTGCTGCGGATGACCGGGGTACTTAGGCTTGGTCTGGGTACTACGAACTCCCAACCAAGAAACCAAAACCCTAATACCACGCGGTGATGCGAATGCCCGGGGTACTTAGGCTTGGTCTGGGTGTTACAGACACCCAACCAAGAATCGAAACCCTAATATCTCGTGGTGCTGCGGATGCCCGAGGTACTTAGGCTTGGTCTGGGTGCTACGGATGCCCAATCAAGAAATCAAAACCCTAATACCTCGCGGTGCTACGGATGCTCGGGGTACTTAGGCTTGGTCTGGGTGCTATGGACTCCCACCCAAGAAATCAAAACCCTAATACCACACGGTGCTGTGGATGCCCGGAATACTTAGGCTTGGTCTGGGTGATACAGATGCCCAACCAAGAATCGAAACCCTAATACCTCGCGGTGTTGCGGATGCCCAAGGTACTTAGGCTTGGTCTGGGTACTACAGATGCCAACCAAGAAATCAAAACCCTAATACCTCGCAGTGCTGCGGATGCCCAGGGTACTTAGGCTTGGTCTGGGTGCTACGGACTCCCAACCAAGAAACCAAAACCCTAATACCTCGCGGTGCTGCGGATGCCCGGGGTACTTAGGCTTGGTTTGGGTGTTACAGACGCCCAACCAAGAATCAAAACCCTAATACCTCGTGGTGCTGCGGATGCCCCGGTACTTAGGCTTAGTCTGAGTGCTACAGACTCCCAACCAAGAAACCAAAACCCTAATACCTCGCGGTACTGTGGATGCTCGGGGTACTTAGGCTTGGTCTGGGTGCTACAGACTCCCAACCAAGAAACCAAAACCCTAATACCTCACGGTGTTGTGGATGTCCGGGGTACTTAGGCTTGGTCTGGGTGTTACAGATGTCCAACCAAGAATCAAAACCCTAATACCTCGCAGTGCTGCCCGAGGTATTTAGGCTTGGTCTGGGTGCTACGGATGCCCAACCAAGAAATCAAATCCCTAATGCCTCGCAATGCTGCGGATCCCCGGGGTACTTAGGCTTGGTCTCGGTGCTACGGATGCCAAACCAAGAAATCAAAATCCTAATACCTCGTGGTGCTGTGGATGCCTAGGGTACTTAGGCTTGGTCTGGGTGCCACGGATGCCCAACCAAGAAATCAAAACCCTAATGTCTCGCGGTGCTGCGGATGCCCGGGGTACTTAGGCTTGGTCTGGGTGTTATGGATGCCCAACCAAGAAATCAAAACCCTAATATCTCGCGGTGCTGCGGATGCCCGGGATATTTAGGCTTGGTATGGGTTCTACAGACGCCTGACTAAGAAATAGAACCCCTAATACCTCACAGTGCTGTGGGTGCCCAGGGTACTTAGGCTTGGTTTGGGCTAGGTGCGCCCGATATCTAACCAAGATCTACGCAACCCCTACTTGGGAACTAGAGGAGGCTCGAGGACAGAAGGTTAATACACACAACCTACTTGGCATGAAACAAGCATCCTCGGGCTTGGTAAAACTAGCAGAATATCTGATTATTGCTTGAAGCGCTTACACAACAGAGATAACAAGTGTTTTCCTTCATCTTTACGGAAAATACATTGACAATGACATTTCAAAAGGAATACAAAGAATAGGGTGTTGAAGCAATCTATTGTCCGGAGTGACCATATGTTTTGATGTTTGGCCAAAGGATTTAAGTTAGGTTTTCCCTTGTGTTCTAATATGTGTATGTGAGTGTGCAAGATGTGCACGTTACACATATGGACTTAGCTGGATGGCTTCGGTACTGTGAAGGGTGGCATGGAGACAAGCTGGAGGCTTGTGTGCACCCAAAGAACCATGGATAGTAGGGACGATGAGCCAAGGGATGCGGACTTCAAGGCATACGTGAAGGATGACATGGAGGCAAGCTGGAGGCTTGTGTGCATCCGAGGGATGAGGGCCGAAGACGAAGAGGGCGTGAAGGCAACAGTCGAGGCTGCTGGTAAAGAGTCAGTTGAGTCATGAAGGGACGAGAGCCAGGCAGGAGGACTCCAAGAGCAAGCCGGGAAGTGGACTTCAAAGGGCACACGTGAAGGGTGGCATGGAGGCAAGCCAAGGGAAGGCTTGTGTGCGTATCCGAGGGACGATAGCCGGTAGAAGAAGACTTCAAGGGGCAAGCCAAGGGAGTGTACCTAAAGGCACGCGTGGAGGAGGGTCGTTGGAGTGAGGAAGAGTGATTGTATAAGCTGGGCAGTCGACTGAGAAAAAGACAGTCGACTGCTAGCAAGACTCGAAACTCATAGAAGGTTTCTGACCCTGAACCAGTCGACTGCTCTAGGAGCAGTCGACTAGTAGCGGCTGGTTAAGTAGGCTAAAAATTTGAACGTTGAGCTGCAACGGTCGATTTTCAGTGGGACCAGTCGACTACCCTGGGAGCAGTCAACTGGTCGGGTGTTTTTCAGCCCTGAGTTCTATTTAAAGGAACTCGGTTTGGGCTGGGAGCTCTTGACGAAACAAACTTGGTTAGAGCTTGTTAGTAGTCTTAGTGCTCAGAAAGTGTACTTGGGTTTGTGGCGAGTTTTCTCCACCCACAAGGAGCTACACGAGCTAGCTGGATGACATTCGGGGAGTGATCCACCGAAGGATCGAGGGATCATCCACCTCATGGACTGTTGTGGAGTGGGAGCTTCATCTCCGAACCACGTAAATAGGTTTGTTAGCGTTATTTGATTTGATTTTTATTGTTTCCGCTTGCGCACGCTAACCTTGTAGGTAGAAGAAACCGAAAATTGCTATTCACCCCCTCTAGCAAGCCTACTGTTGATGCAGTCTGACCCTGATTGTTGTTTTGGTGTTGACACCGATTTAAGTTTAGGTTAATAAGATGAGTCTGGTTTAAGTCGTAGTCGGGGACTAGGCATGACTCCCGGGGAGTGAAGCCGGGTGATTGAAATCCCGGTGAGTGAAGCTGGGTCCTGGTGAGTGAAGCCAGGTGATTGAAACCCCGGTGAGTGAAGCCGGGTCCTGGTGAGTGAAGCCAGGTGATGGAATTCCCGGTGAGTGAAGTCGGGTGACTGAAACTCTGGTGAGTGAAGCCAGGTCCTAGCAAGGGAAGCTAGGTTGAACGAAGTCCCGGTGAGTGAAGCTGGGCACGAAGTCTTGGCTCGGGGGACTGAGCATTGCGTGTACTGGTCGGAGAGGGCACGTGAGCTCGTTCTCTGGGACCAGGATGAGTCAGAGAAGGCTAGGAAGGCTGTTCTCTGGACTTAGGGCTGATTTGGTCGGAGTTGGATCGGTCTGGAGACCGATCAGGGAGTTGGCACGAACTCCCTGTTGTGGATCGGTCTGGTGACCGATCCAAGGAAGTCTGATCATTCTAGTGAACGATCAGAGAGAGAACAAATCCTACTGTTCGGCTCCTGATCATTCTGGTTAACGATCAGGGAGAGAACAAAATGTCTCTGTTGAGTCTTTGATCGTTCTGGTGAACGATTAGAGAAGAGACAGTAGGTTTTTGTGAGAGACCTTGATCGGTCTCCTGGCCGATCAAAGATCGCGACTTTCTCATGCTGACCGATCAGGATGGCTCCTGATCAGTCAGGGCGTGACCTAATCGGTCACCAGACCGATCAGGGCACAACCTGATCGGTCAGGTGACCGATCAGGGGCTTTGGCCTGCGGAAGCTGGAGAAAACTTTAGCAAAGGGATGGATCGGTCAGGTGACCGATCCACGATCCCTGATCGGTCGGGTGACCGATCAGGGAGGCACTGGATCGATCAGGATGTGACCTGATCGATCAGGGTCCTCTCTGATCGGTCTGTGGACCGATCAGTAGCTGATAACTTTAATTCAAATCCGCTGTCAGACTTCTGATCGCGTTCTGATTTTGCTCTGATTTTCTCTGGTATTACTGATTCACGGTTGATTTCATTTGCTAAACTTCTGCTAAGTGTGCAGGTAATGCAAGGATGATTCAAACATTGGATGAGGGTCAACTGGGGTCTTTCGCTACGTCAGTTTTGATTGTTTTCCTTTTGTAGGATACAACGTCTTCTGGCGCGAGCTGGCAACGGCTGGGAAGCTGACGAACTGACCTGAGGCTCGACTGGAGAGGGTTCAGGGAGTCCAGAAGAGGTCAGCGGTAGCTGGGGCTGTTGCAGATGAGCAGCTGGTGAGCTGCAGATGCGCGCCTGGTGACTGGCGATGAGCAGGTTTAAGAGTTGGCTGGCGAAGAAGAGAAGGGATAACTCTTGCGAACAACTCTGATCACTTGTGCATCACTTGAGTCACCTTCTATTTTTCTGAGAAGATACACTGCATCTTGAGAGCTTTGAGCCAGTGGAGAAGTTTGCGATCAGCAGGCAGACACCGCGAGAAGGAAGAGCTGAGTGAAGGCTCTTGCCAGGATCTTGCTGTGTTGTCAATTGTGCTTTGTAAACTGTCTCCTTCGTGCTCTGTAAGCTTTCTTTTGTCTCTGTGCTGTATTTCCATCATTCTCTTGAGACTATCTGTGTGGAGAGGTTTCTCCACCGAGAAGGAGGCATCTGATATCCGAATTTTCCGGGGCTTGATCTGCCGACGATCAAGGGATCACCCACCTTACGGGCACCCCAAGGAGTAGGGGCAAGTTATCCCCGAACCTTGTACATCCTCGTGTTAGAGTTTGTGATTAGCGTTTTAGTTTTCTGTTAGTTTCTGCTTTGTATTGTTTCCGCTGCTACTGCTAACTCTAAGTGCAGAAAATCGTAAAAAGACCAAGAGATTTGGTGTCTTGCTACATTCACCCCCCCTCTATAGCCATCCAAGTTCCAACAAGTGGTATCAGAGCTTGGGGCTCTATTCAACGGATTAACACCCGAGAGCTTACAAAAAGAATGTCAATGAGGGAAGGATTCAACACCACCCGACCTCCCTTCTTCGACGGAGCAGATTTCCAGTATTGGAGGTCACGCATGGAGTATTATCTCAAGACCGACATAGGTATGTGGTTTTCAGTAAAGGAGGGGTTCACTCCTCCGAAAGACGCTGAGGGAAAGGAGCTTGACTCCTCAAGATGGTCGGCTGAGCAAACTCGCAAGGGAGAAGCCGATGCAAAAGCGGTGGTCACCTTGCAATGCGGGATGACCAAGGACCAATTGATAAAAGTTGGTCCCTTTACAAGCGCCAATGACCTTTGGAATAAGCTTATCGAACTCCATGAAGGCACCCGGGACTCAAGGATAGCCAAGAGGGACTTGTTCCTCAACCAACTATAAAATCTATCCATGAAGGAGTCCGAGACGGTAAGTGAACTCCATGGTCGTTTCAAAGAGATACTCAACGGTCTCCACTCCATTGATGAAAAGGTCGAGAACCGCGATCTTGTGAGGTATGTTCTAAAAGCCTTTTTGAGGAATGCCTTGTGGTCATCCATGGTGGATGCCTACAAGGTTTCCAAGGATTTGTCAATTGTTAAAATCGATGATTTATTTTGTGAAATGGAGTTACACGAAATTGCTAACAAAGGCTCCAAGGAGAAGGAGATTGCTCTTGTGGCAGGGGACAAGACCAAGAAGAAGAAGGAGAAGAAGAAGGAGAAGGAGGTCTCTTCTTCTTCATCCGAGTCCAAGTCCGAGGAGGATGGTAGCGAGTCATCTTCATCCGAGATGGCTAATTTCGTAAGGAGGATGATGAGGAAGAGCCGACGATACAAAGGAAAAGGTAATACGAGTGAAGTTAAAGTTGATAAGACTAATGTTACTTGCTTTGAGTGTAGCAAGAAAGGGCATTACAAGAGTGAATGTCCAAAACTCAAGAAGAAGGAGGAGAAATCGAAGAAGAAGAAGAAGGCTTTGAAGGCCACGTGGGATGAATCTTCTTCTAGTTCATCCGAAGAAGAAAATGTGTAGAAGAGTACTCGCCATGTAGCTCTCATGGCCATTGAAGGTGTAGAGAGCAGTGATGAATCCATGTACTCCTCAAACGCGGCTTCATCATCTTCAGATGATGAAGAGGTAATTTCTCCCGAATTAGACAAATGCTATAGGACTATTGCATGCTTAACCGAATTGTTAAAGAAGTCTAAAGAAAAGGTTAAGTCATTAAAAGTAGAATTAGAACAATTGAAATCCTCTAAGGATGAGGATCTTGATGATTTGCATGTAGAAGTTTTAGAAGATGAAAACAAAACTTTGAAGAGTGAGGTTGAGAGACTCAAGAGTCTTCTTGAGAAATTCTCAACTAGCTCTAAGACTTTGGATATGATTCTAAACGCTCAAAGAGCGATTTACAACAAGACCGGTATAGGTTACCGACCTATAGAACCAACTTTTGTTTCTTTGATGTCTAGGACTCATGTTAGATCACCTAAGACTTCTAGGGTTCAAAAGAAAGTGGTCAAGGCATGGGTGCCTAAGTCATGCATTGTAGGTGTTTTAGGTCCCAAGATTGGGTACCTAAATCTTCTATTTTTCGTATTATGTAGGCTTTGATTGAGAGGGAGCATCTATCAACTTGGTTCGTTGATAGTGGGTGCTCCAAATATATAATCGGTGATAGATCTTGTTCACTACCCTACAAAGGAAAAGTAGAGGTAATGTATCTTTTGGTAACAATGGTAGCTTTAAGGTTGTAGGGATAAAAGACATTCAAATATCCGAATGTCTTAGAATTAATAATGTCCTTCTAGTCAAGGGGATGACTTTTAATCTCCTAAGTGTCAGTCAATTATGTGATGCGGGTTACACAATTGAATTTCATCCAAGTCAATGTCTAGTTAGACAAAATGACACACTTGACACGATACTAGTAGGCACAAGGATAGATAATATTTATCAAGCTTCATTTAAAAGTGCTATTAATACTTCTGTTAAGTATTTCATGTCAAGAGAAGATGAGTCTACCCTTTGGCACCGAAGATTGGCACATGTGAACATGAAGAACATCCGGAAATTGGCCAAGAAAGGACTTGTTCGTGGCTTACCAAGCATCAAGTATGAAAAAGAAAAACTTTGTGATGCATGTCAAATGGGTAAGCAAACGAAATCTACTCACAAAGGTAAAAGCGCTGTAAGTACCTCTACTGCTTTAGATTTACTACACATGGATTTATTTGATTGTAGTACAATTATATCTTTGAATGGTAGTAGATATTGTTTTGTGATCATTGATGACTTTACTAGATACACTTGGACATATTTTCTAAAATATAAGGATCTAGATGTTTTTATTTCATTTTGTAGAAGAATTGAAAATGAAAAATCAAGAACAATTAAAACAATTAGGAGTGATCATGGAGGAGAATTTCAAAACCAAAGTGTTGGATCGAGAAAACACGATAGAGGGGGGTGAATATCGTGAAAACATTTCAGATTACAAAAGAGAATGCGCAGCGGAAAATTAAAACAAAACAGACATGAACACAAGGATTTTTACTTGGTTCGGAGTCGCAGTCGGCTCCTACTCCAAGGCCCACGGTCCTTGACCGTTTACTGCGGGCAATTCTATAATCATGCAAGTTTTTACAAAGATTTGTACAGTAATGGTGCAGTAAAAGAATAATTATACTCTTCGTTACTGACGCCCGGTGTGGATCGTACTTCGGTGCGGAGGGTCATCGTTGGCGCTTGAATCTCGAGATTGGAGGTTTCCGGAGCAGAGCGCTTGAGTCGAAGAGCGTAGAGGCGTTAGAAAAGTTGATTGTGAAGCCTTAGGGGTCGAGCCCCTTTTATAGCACTCCTGGGGGTGCCTGACACGTGCCTGTTGGTGCCTCGGTTAGTTTTGATGTGATTAACCAAGTTAGGTTAGGTCCTGTTGGTTTTAATCCCTCTGCTAAGTGTGCAGGAACTTAGGTACGGAGGAAGTCGAGTGTAAGACGCAGCGGACGAGAAGGATTGCGCGGGGAAGTGAGCCGATGGGCTCGGTGCAATCTGAGGGACACGGAAGTTGCGGAAGAGTACGCCGGTGGACCAAGAAGGACGTGCGCGACGTCCGAGGGACGAGAAGCCTGGCGGAAGCACGTTCGAAGGGCGCCAGAGTCGGGTTCGGGTGAACCTAACTCCGGTTGGCCGGAAATCACCCAATCGACGGTTTGACGAAAAGTCAACTAAGTTGACTTTTATCAAGTCAATATTTGACTTACAATTAAAATAATAAAGTTTTAATTATATTAAAACTTTATTTAAAGTATCAATTTAATTAAAGGTTTTAAGTAAACTTTTTTTTAATTAAAGTTGTTTAAAACTTTAATTAAAGTTTCAATTTAATAATTTTTTTTTAAGTAAACGTTGGATTTTAAACCGCTCTTTCAATTTAATTAAATCTTCCTTTACGTGGATGCATAGGGTGATCATTTCAGCTTCTTACGTGAAGCTCGGTCAAAGGCCGTGAAGCTCGGTCAAAGGCGATCATTTCAGCTTCTTACGTGGATGCAATCTACATGCTCGGTCAAAGGAGATCTTTTATCTTAGATCTACGATCAAGATGAAACTCAATCTTGTATCAACGGTCAAGATCGTATCACTCAACCTATAAATAGGCTTAGAGATTTAGAGGTAAAGAACATCAATTCTATTGTAATTATCTAAAGTTTAGTGATCTTTAGTTGTAAGGCTTCTCCGCCACAAGGAGATTTTTTTGAGCTTTAACCGTCTTGGAAGCAACGACCAAGTTGCAACCAAGTTTTTTTTAATAGACGAGTTTCCACCACTTTTATTTTATTAGCCGTCTATTCACCCCCTCTAGCCGGACCAACCCGATCCAACAAGTGGTATCAGAGCCAAGTTGCCGCAGAAGGACTAACCGCCAACTGCAGGAAATTTTAAGATGGTTGGACCAGCGATATACCCGCCTAAGTTTGAGGGGGAGTTCGAGGCATGGAAACGGAAGATGCAGGTATTTTTTACTACGGATTATGAATTATTAATTATTATGAAAAATGGCTATGCAGCTCCCAAAGACAATGAAGGAAAGATCAAGGATCCTGATTCTTGGAACAAGAAGGAACAAGTTGATGCTGCTGCAAACGGAAAGGCAGAATTTCATCTGCTGACTGTCCTCCCAGAGCAAGATGTGAACTGGATCGGTAAGTACGAATCGGCGAAGGAACTTTGGGAAAAGTTCTTGGAACTGCACGAAGGAACCTCGGAAGCAAAACTTGCGCGACGAGATGTTCTTCGAAGCCGATTGACCAATCTACGGATGGAAGACGGAGAATCTGTTGCAAGATTACATGCAAAGGTAAAAGAACTAATCACAAGCCTCGAAAATCTCGGAGAAAAGGTAACTAACCGCGATGCTCAAAGGTACGCTCTAAACGCGTTTTCGAGAACCCCGGAATGGACCTCGGTAATCGATGCATATTATATTTCAAAAAATCTAGAAATAAGTACTTTAGAAGAGTTGTTTTCTACTTTGGAACTTCACGAATCTCGCTTTGTAGAAAAGAACAGGAAAGCTGACAATATTGCGTTAAAAACAAGGAAGATCCAACTGGACGAAGAATCTTCAGCGGATGATGAAGAAACAACACTAGCGGTAAGAAAATTATGTAAATACATTAATACTAACCGCTCAAAAAAGGTGCAGAGAAAGAAAAATGAACGGTCCGATGCTACAACTGCAATGAGGAGGGACACCTGAAAGATCAGTGCCCTAAACTCAAGAACCAGCCAAAGAAGAAAAAGGCACTAAAAGCCACATGGGACGAGACCTCATCAGATGAATCATAAGTCGAAGAGTTCGTCGGACTTGCATTGATGGCAAGCCACCAAGACGAAGATGATGAAAGCACCTCGGGAGAAAGCAGCAATGAAGAGGAAGATCCTAACTTCGAAACCGACCCGGTAAGTGAGGTATGTCTACTTCCACCTGCTCGAATCTACTCAGTAATAAAATCTATGCTTAAGTCGATGAATAAATTGGAGATAGAAAACTCTAAGTTAAAAGAAAGATTTGGCACTATATGCTCATCTGTTTTATCCGACCAACTGAAAACAGAAAATGAAAATTTGAAGAATTTAGTGGAGAAATTAGAAAATGATATTGCATGTTTAAGAATTAAAAAGAATTTTTATCCTGAAAATCTGAATTGGTATGTTAAAAATCATAGGGGCCAGCTTAGAAAAATTCCTAGAAATTATATTCCTCCAAAGTTTTTGATTAACCCTGTAGATGAAAATTTATTTTGGGTCCCAAAATCAATATTGAATTAATTTTCTGATATTTATGAAAAACAAAATTGACTAATATTTTTTTCTTTATGTCCTTTATCATTTGTTGTATTATCAAATGTTTTTAAGAGATTATTTCGATCGGAGTTTACAAAAAAAAAATTAATTTGCATGAATTTATTAGGATTTTTTTCATATTTGCATGAATTTAATAATAATAAAAAAATTAAGTGAAATTTATATTTTCCCTTCCCTAGTTTTTTGTCCCATTTTTGCTGTGATCAAAGGGGGAGAGTAGTTTATGTTCAGGGGGAGGTTATGTACATGATTGCAAAATTTTTTTTATGCTTAATACTGTTACAATATTTTTTATTGTGTGTTGTTTATCCCTAACTAAACTTGGGTTGATGCACATCAAAAAGGGGGAGATTGTTGGTGCCCCGGTTAGTTTTGATGTGATCAACCAAGTTAGGTTAGGTCCTGTTGGTTTTAATCCCTCTGCTAAGTGTGCAGGAACTTAGGTACGGAGGAAGTCGAGCGTAAGACGCAGCGGACGAGAAAGATTGCGCGAGGAAGTGAGCCGACGGGCTCAGTGCAATCTGAGGGACGAAGAAGTTGCGGAAGAGTACACCGGTGGACCAAGAAGGACGTGCGCGACGCCCGAGAGACGAGAAGCCTGGCGGAAGCACGTTCGAAGGGCGCCAGAGTCGGGTTCGGGTGAACCTAACTCTGGTTGGCCGGAAATCACCCAATCGACGGTTTGACGAAAAGTCAACTAAGTTGACTTTTATCAAGTCAATATTTGACTTGCAATTAAAATAATAAAGTTTTAATTATATTAAAACTTTATTTAAAGTATCAATTTAATTAAAGGTTTTAAGTAAACTTTTTTTTAATTAAAGTTGTTTAAAACTTTAATTAAAGTTTCAATTTAATAAAATTTTTTTAAGTAAACGTTGGATTTTAAACCGCTCTTTCAATTTAATTAAATCTTCCTTTACGTGGATGCACAGGGTGATCATTTCAGCTTCTTACGTGAAGCTCGGTCAAAGGCCGTGAAGCTCGGTCAAAGGCGATCATTTCAGCTTCTTACGTGAAGCTCGGTCAAAGGCGATCATTTCAGCTTCTTACGTGGATGCAATCTACATGCTCGGTCAAAGGAGATCCTTTATCTTAGATCTACGATCAAGATGAAACTCAATCTTGTATCAACGGTCAAGATCGTATCACTCAACCTATAAATAGGCTTAGAGATTAGAGGTAAAGAACATCAATTCTATTGTAATTATCTAAAGTTTAGTGATCTTCAATTGTAAGGCTTCTCCGCCACAAGGAGATTTTTTTGAGCTTTAACCGTCTTGGAAGCAACGACCAAGTTGCAACCAAGTTTTTTTTAATAGACGAGTTTCCACCACTTTTATTTTATTAGCCGTCTATTCACCCCCCTCTAGCCGGACCAACCCGATCCAACAGTGCCTTCGGATCCGAGAACACTCATCCGAAGCTCGGTCAGCGCTTATCCCTCTAGAATCGGGCTCGGAGCTGACGGGGGCGCCCAGGACACTAGGGGCGCCCCAGTTGACTTGGTCTGCTGGCTTCCGCTTCGATCACTTGTTTTAGCTTGGACCCGGGGCGCCCAAGGCATCCAGGGCGCCCGGGACCACCAGGGCACCCTGGAGCTTGAGGGCGCCTAGCCCAGTAAGCTTCCGAAGCGATTCTTGCTTAGCTTGTTCATTTGGCTTTGACCTTGGGTGCCCGGGACCTCCCGGGCGCCTAGCCCAGCTGCTGCCCCTCTCCTTTGGGGCGTTCTGAGCTGTAGAAACATGTTCCTTTGGTCGCTGCATCCAATGTTAGTTCCACAACAAACAAGGCAAGAAATGTTAGGTTTATACAGCCTTAGCTGTCTTGGTTCTGACTTCGGTTCTCCCAAATGGAACCCTAGGTCGAACCGACACCTACTGTTCCCTCGACGGGGAACGCGTCTCACCTACTCCTCTCAGGAGAGTTTACCTTTTGCCAACCGGCTCCTTCGGTTGGACTTTTACCTAGCTGCCCTTCGCCAGATGCCTAGTAGCCCTTCGCTAGGTCTTCAATGCCTAGCAGCCCTTCGCTAGGTGCCTAGCAGTCCTTCGCCAGGTCTTCAACTCCTAGCAGCCCTTCGCTAGGTGCCTAGCAGTCCTTCGCCAGGTCTTCAACGCCTAGCAGCCCTTCGCTAGGACTTCTTTCTGTACACTTAGTAACATCGTTAGATCACAAATAGTACTTAACTTTGAATCCTTTGCCAATATCAAAACATGATTCGATATGGTGCTCCCTGCACCAACAGAAAGATTTTTAGAATTTTATCAAGAGAGAGGATATAGACATGAGTTCTCCACTCCTAGAACACCACAGCAAAATGGTGTTGTAGAGAGGAAGAACCGAGTCTTACAAGAGGCTGCACGAAGCATGCTCAATGAGTACTCTTTACCGAGTTACTTATGGGCTGAAGTGGTGAACACAGCTTGCTATGTGCAAAATCGAGTACTCATTCATAGATTTTTAGGAAAGACTCCTCACGAACTTTGGTTTGGAAAACCACCTACAGTTAAACACCCAAGGGTGTTTGGGTGTAAGGTGTTTATTCTAAACATCAAGGACCATCTTGGAAAGTTTACAGCAAAAGCTGATGAAGGGATATTGGTCGGGTACTCCCTTGTCAGCAAAGCTTATCGAGTCTACAACAAAAAATCTAAATTGGTCGAAGAATCTTCTGATGTCATTTTTGAGGAGATCCCAAAAGCAAATGATCAATCAGAAGAAGTAGAAGGAGTTCAATTCGAACTTAGGAAACTAGGTTTGAATGGGAGTCCGAATGTTGGAGATGGTGCTGATGAGTGTGATGACCCTGAGGCTGAGCCTGTGTCACTAGACACAGGCTCAGCCTAGACAACATGTAGTTCAGCCGGACCCTGAGGCTGAGCCTGTGTCTAGTGACACCATCCAAGAAATACCTCCAACACCAAGGCAAACTAGGTTAGCCTCTAGTCATCCCCAAGACCAAATTGTTGAAGATATCCATCATGGGGTTAGAACTAGATCATTCTTTAGGAATGAGGCTAATGAGGTTGCCCTAATTTCAGAAATTGAACCTAGGAAAATTGATGAGGCATTGTATGATCCCGATTGGATTATAGCTATGCAAGACGAATTAGGTCAATTTGAGAGAAGTCAAGTTTGGGACTTAGTCCCTAGACCTAAGATGACCACCATTATTGGAACCAAATGGGTCTTCAAAAATAAATTGAACCATAAGGGAGAAATCGTAAGAAATAAGGCACGCTTGATAGCCACGGGCTATAGTCAAGTTGAAGGCCTAGATTACGATGAGACCTATGCTCCCGTGGCACGATTAAAATCCATTCGATTAATGCTTGCATTTGCAGCACATAGAGGTTTCAAACTCTATCAAATGGGTGTTAAATCGGTCTTCCTAAATGGTTTCATAAGAGAAGAGGTCTACGTTGAACAACCTCCGGGGTTTGAGAATTTCGAATTTTCAGACCACGTGTTCAAGCTCAAGAAGGCTCTTTACGGCCTTAAACAAGCACCTCGTGCTTGGTATGAGAGGTTGTCGACATTTCTTATCGAAAAAGGCTTCGTGAGAAGACAAATAGACCCTATACTATTTCTACGAAGAGATGGTGACAACATATTTGTAGCCCAAGTATATGTCGATGACATAATTTGTGGCTCCAATAATAAGGGCTATTTGAATGAATTTATTGAAATCATGGAGAGTGAATTTGAGATGAGTCTAGTGGGAGAATTGACCTTCTTCCTTGGACTCGAAATCAAACAAACTCGAGATGGAATCCATGTGCACCAATCAAAATACACTCAAGAGATGCTTAAGAAATTTAACATGAGTGACTCTAAAGAGGTAACCACTCCCATGGCGACAAACATAAGATTAGACAATGATGAGAGTGGTAAGCCCGTTGACCTAACTCAATATCGAAGCATGATAGGTAGTTTGCTATACCTCACAATTAGTCGCCCTGATATTCTTTTCGCTGTGGGTATGTGCGCTAGGTACCAAGTCTGTGCCAAGGAATCTCATTTGATTGCCGTCAAGAGAATTTTGAGATACCTTAAGGGCACGATTGGAGTCAGTCTTTGGTACCTCCATACCGAGTCATTTGACTTAATTGGCTACACCGATTCCGACTATGCTGGGTGCAAGTTGGATCGGAAGAGCACAAGTGGGGGTTGCCAATTCTTAGGATCATCGTTAGTAAGTTGGTCAAGTCGGAAGCAACATTGTGTTGCTCTCTCCACGACCGAGGTAGAATATATCGCCATGGGAGAGAGTGTATTGCAATTGTTGTGGATGATACACACACTAGAGGACTATGGATTAACCTACAAGAGTGTGCAAGTGTTGTGTGACAACATAAGCACGATAAACCTTACAAAAAATCCAGTCCAACATTCAAGGACTAAGCACATTGAAGTGCGTCACCACTTCATTAGGGATCATGTTGCTAGAGGAGATATTGTACTCTCGCATGTAGAGTCAAAATCGAACCTAGCAGACATTTTCACTAAACCACTCCCCGAAAATGAATTTAGTTTCTTAAGGAGGGAGTTGGGAATGTGTCGTGCTTCATAGGATTGAAAAGAAAACAAAACCCTTCATGATCATTTCAAATTATTGGGGAACAATTATTGGGCAACTTGGGGACATCTTACAAAAACTATAAGGTTTAACAAAATATTTTTGTTTGCTAGAAATGGGGTGAGATGCTAGGATCAACCTAATTACTCAAAATGTTCATGCATCCCTTGAGAAATTAGGTTGACGAGATAAAAATCATTAAGTTGACCAAGTATGGGGAAAACCAATGCATAATACATGTGTATTTGGTTCCATGATTATACTTGGACATTCCAATCAAGGAAACTTGATTGGAGTTTGGTTGTTGATACAAACTTGATTCCATGAGTATGATTATTCTAAGTGAAGGAGATTTCAAATTGGTTGGAGCAAATTGATTTGTTAAACCCATAAGGACTATTAGATTCTTGTTAAGAAATCAATTCTAGTCGAGGGAACACCTCCAGGATCAATAAACTCTATATGATAGTATCAGAATTCGAAAGAAAGTCTGGAACTGAAGTTTTTGAAATGTATCCAATAGTCTCTGATATCTGATCGGTCCACCGACCGATCCAGAGTTGTGCTGATCGGTCCACAGACCGATCAGTGAGCCCACACAGAACTTTCTGTTCGATCCCTGATCGATTCACAGACCGATCAGGGACCTCTCTGATCGGTCACCAAACCGATCAGGAGTTGGCTTGATCGGTCACGGTGACCGATCAAGCAATTCTGTAAGAAAACCACGAAAATCTTCTGTCTTGGACTTGTTCGGTCCACTGACCGATCTGGCCACCCTCTTGATCGGTCCACAGACCGATCAGTGAGGATCACAAATCTCTCTGTTCGATCCCTGATCGATCGGCAGACTGATCAGGGGCTTCCCTGATCGGTCACCCGACCGATCAAAACCCAGCCAGACCGATCAGGGGGTTCCCTGATCGGTCTGGGTACCCCTAGATCAAATGGTGATCCGATCGATCGCATTAACTTCGGTTGGTGGATCGGTCCACCAACCTATTAAATCCTTCAACCGCTTATCTCTTCAACCCTAAGGCTGAAACACTTGCCCAAACTCCTTTGGTGATCGATCCCTACTTGCGCGAGCTTCTTCTTCCTGTGCTTCTTCTTCCTACGCTTCGGTGAGAACTCAGCGAGTTCTTCGATCGGCGAGATCTGCTCCATTCCCTGTGAGTTTTTGTGAGTGCGCGAGTCCTCTCCTGACTTGCGAGATCTTTGTGAGACTGCGAGCCGAGTTCTTTGTGCGTCCTCTTGAATTTCTCTGGAGGTAAAGATCTTGAAGCCGAGGGTGTACAACTCAGCTGAGGTTCTTTCTTGGTAAAGATCTGTCAACCTTTCAAGATCTTTCCGATTAACTTCATGGCACCAAAGTAAGGCATTTTTTGCGATTTTACTTTGCTGTTTACTCCATAAGTTATGATTTTTGGCATTAATCAGGGTTGTTCTAATTTGTGCCGTGCCCTTCTCTCAATCCCACTCAACTTGGTCGTTTGGGTGTATGGTTGCCGTACCTTAATCTCATTTGGTCATTGGTTGTGTGTTATGACTCATCTGATCAACTTATGTGCCGTGACCTTAATCTCGATTCATCAATTTAAACTTGTACCGTGACCTTACCCTCCAATGTTCAACTTACTTACCCTTAATTCAAATTTGTTGTCGTGACCTCTTATTCCAACCCTTAGGAAATCTTCCAAAGGGAAAGAACCTGCCAAGGGGACCTCAAAGGGAAAAGGCCCTTCATCTTCTACACCCTCTCGTAGACCCCAACCTTCTGGTAGTTCTAGATTTGTAAGTTCCTTCTTCGAACAGAAGTTCCTCAACACTACCTTTAAGCCTCTCCCTTGTCGTACGGTAGATAGATCTTTTGTATACGAAAATTGTCCCTCGGTCAAACAGATCATCGAGTTCTGTAATATGGAGTCTTTCCTTTTTCTGGAACGCGAGATCAATGTCGACTTGGTATCCAAATTCTATAACAATCTTTTTACCACTGCTGGCATTCATGCGTATACTACCCGGGTGGCCAAGAAAGACCTAGATTTTACTTACTCTACTTTCTCAGAGTATCTGGGCTTTTGGCGTTCACCGAATAGCTTTTCCCTGTTTCCTACCCTTCCAGCCCGTTTACCAGTTCCATTCTTGGATGTCACCCAGATTCCATTTACGAATACTTTTTCAGCCACCCCAGGCCGGATGGTCTCGATGAGCTTGACAGTGACTTCCCTACTTTTGCTGCCCTTAGATTATCTCCTGTAGATTATATTCTTTTCAAGATTATCATAAACTGTATTCTGCCCATAACTTCAAAACCCCTTGCTGAGATTCGCCCTTTCCACTGTCTGATGCTCTATGGGATGCATCGTCAGTTGGATTTTGATATCATGGTGAGTATTTTCGAGGCCATCACCTACTATAGCGAGCCCGGCCATCGCACCGTCTACATGCCCTTTGGGCACATTATTACTGACTGGCTCCAGACAGTCGGTATAGATGTGTCCAAGGGCAGGACCGTGCCGATGGTTCGGCAAGACTGCCGACTTGGCAAAGGTGCGTTTGCCAAGTCTGGCATCATTGTCGGACCTTAGGGCCTTCTATGGAAGGATGGGAGGGGGTTAGGGGAGTTACCACGGGCCACCCACGTTCAGGTACTAGCAGCTCCAGCTGTACATCAGGAGGCGCCCACAACAGCACATGAGGAGTATGAGCCGGATCTTGATCTCCGGTGGTAGGTCGCAGAGCTGGAGCAGGCCATGTAGCACGAGTTTCATGTGTCCGAGCTCTGGCGACAGGGGATCAGCTCTGAGGTTTCTCAGTTACGGGCAGATCAGCAGACCATCGACCGCAGATTACACTCGATCGAGTCCGAGGTCTCTGGGATCCATTCTGGTCAGGAGGCATGGATTGCGGAGTGGCGCGCTTGGGCAGCTGGTCATCCATACCAGCCTACATTTCCTGGTTTTGGGCCCTCCAGCAGCACTGCTCCTGGGAGCTTCCTATTGGACGATGACATATCATACGATCCCATGCAGTTTGACGACCCACCAGCTCAGGATTGATTGTTGCTATATTCTGCTTCCGACTATTATTCCATGACTTGTTATGTATTTGTTGTACTATATTTCATGACTGGGTTTATGACATTATGTTTCTGCCTATGACTGCTATTTCATGGTTTGTCAATTCTATGTTTCTTTTCATATGATGCATATGTCTATCCTGTCTTGATTTATCTATATCATATGCTTTCCAAAATTCTTATCCTTTGTTTGTTTTGGGAAAAACCCTGGGTTGAGGGGGAGTTTATTTTAAACTTAACAACCAGTCTACACCCTTTTCGGTGTTTGACAAAGGGGGAGAGTTTGGTTAGTTAAGTTTAGGATGATTACGAGATGATTATGAGTATAACTATCGTAGGGGGAGGACCCTGATTCTCCTGTGGTAGTGAAACTTGATTGAAATTTGTTTACAAGTGATTTCAAATACCTAAACTTAAAATCAGGTTGTCAAACAACAAAAAGGGGGAGATTGTTGATGCAGTCTGACCCTGATTGTTATTTTGGTGTTGACACCGATTTAAGTTAAGGTTAATAAGATGAGTCTGGTTTAAGTCCTGGTCGGGGACTGGGCACGACTCCCGGGGAGTGAAGCCGGGTCCTGGTGAGTGAAGCCAGGTGATTGAAACCCCGGTGAGTGAAGCCGGGTCCTGGTGAGTGAAGCCAGGTGAGTGAAACCCCGGTGAGTGAAGCCGGGTCCCGGTGAGTGAAGTCGGGTGACTAAAGTACCGGTGAGTGAAGCCGGGTGATTGAAACCCCGGTGAGTGAAGTTGGGTCATGGTGAGTGAAGCCAGGTGATGGAATTCCCGGTGAGTGAAGTCGGGTGACTGAAACCCTGGTGAGTGAAGCCAGGTCCTAGCAAGGGAAGCTAGGTTGAACGAAGTCCCGGTGAGTGAAGCTGGGCATGAAGTCTTGGTCCGGGGGACTGAGCATTGCGTGCACTAGTCGGAGAGGGCACGTGAGCTCGTTCTCTGGGACCAGGATGAGTCAGAGAAGGCTAGGAAGGCTGTTCTCTGGACTTAGGGATGATTTGGTCGGAGCTGGATCGGTCTGGAGACCGATCAGGGAGTTGACACGAACTCCCTATTGTGGATCGGTCTGGTGACCGATCCAGGGAAGTCTGATCATTCTGTTGAACGATCAAAGAGAGAACAAATCTTACTGTTCGGCTCTTGATCATTCTGGTGAACGATCAGGGAGAGAACAAAATGTCTCTGTTGAGTCTCTGATCATTCTGGTGAACGATTAGAGAAGAGACAGTAGGTTTTTGCAAGAGACCTTGATTGGTCTCTTGACCGATCAAAGATCGTGACTTTCTCATCCTGACCGATCAGGATGGCTCCTAATCAGTCAGGGCGTGACCTGATTGGTCACCACACCGATCAGGGCACAACCTGATCGGTTAGGTGACCGATCAGGGGCTTTGGCCTGCGGAAGCTGGAGAAAACTTCAACAAAGGGATGGATCGGTCAGGTGACCGATTCACGATCCCTGATCGGTCGGGTGACCGATCAGGGAGTCACTGGATCGATCAGGATGTGACTTGATCGATCAGGGTCCTCTTTGATCGGTCTGTGGACCGATCAATAGCTGATAACTTTAATTAAATCCGCTGTCAAACTTCTAATCGCGTTCTGATTTTGCTCTGATTTTCTCTGCTATTATTGATTCACGGTTGATTTCATTTGCTAAATGTCTGCTAAGTGTGCAGGTAATGCAAGGATGATTCAAACATTGGAGGAGGGTCAACTGGGGTCTTTCGCTACGTCAGTTTTGGCTATTTTCCTTTTGCAGGATACAACGTCTTCTGGCGCGAGCTGGCAACGGCTGGGAAGCTGACGAACTGACCTGATGCTCGACTGGAGAGGGTTCAGGGAGTCCAGAAGAGGTCAGTGGTAGCTGGGGCTGTTGCAGATGAGCAGCTGGTGAGCTGCAGAGGCGCGCCTGGTGACTGGCGATGAGCAGGTTTAAGAGTTGGTTGGCGAAGAAGAGAAGGGATAACTCTTGCGAACAACTCTGATCACTTGTGCATCACTTGAGCCACCTTCTGTTTTTCTGAGAAGATACACTGCATCTTGAGAGCTTTGAGCCAGTGGGGAAGTTTGCAATCAGCAGGCAGACACCGCGAGAAGGAAGAGCTGAGTGAAGGCTCATGCCAGGATCTTGCTGTGTTGTGAGTTGTGCTTTGTAAACTGTCTCCTTCATGCTCTGTAAGCTTTCATTTGTCTCTGTGCTGTATTTCCATCATTCTCTTGAGACTATCTGTGTGGAGAGGTTTCTCCACCGAGAAGGAGGCATCTGATATCCGGAATTTCCGGGGCTTGATCTGTCGACGATCAAGGGATCACCCACCTTACGGGCACGCCAAGGAGTAGGGGCATGTTATCCCCAAACCTTGTACATCCTCGTGTTAGAGTTTGTGATTAGCGTTTTAGTTTTCTGTTAGTTTCTACTTTGTATTGTTTCCGCTGCTACTGCTAACTCTAAGTGCAGAAAATCTTAAAAAGACCAAGTGATTTGGTGTCTGGCTACATTCATCCCCCCTTCTATAGCCATCCAAGTTCCAACACCTACATCGATCTAACAAGTGGTATCAGAGCTTGGTGCGCTCATCTACGAACTAACCGCCAAGGGAGCAAGAAAGCTAGAGGGAAAAATGATGGAAACCAAGCTAGGGGTTGATATCAACACACCACCCTCCTATGACCATGAAGATTTTGGATATTGGAGGATGCGAATGAAGATGTGGCTTGGAATGGAGTGGGAATGTAGAGTGGTAATAGAAGAGCCCTTTGAAGTTCCAAATGATAAGCATGGAAGAAGCTTCACCCTAGATATTGGACTAAGGAGCAACAAGAACAAGCTAGGGCAAATGAGAAGGTAATTGGTATATTAACAAATATTTTGCCTAACAATGTTTTGAGTAGTGTAGGGGAATATAAAAGTACCTATGAGTTATGGAACAAGCTAGAAGAATTTCATGATAGCTCTACACGAGCTCAAATAGTAGAAGAAACCAAGGAAGTAAGCTCAATGATCCAAGAAGACCAAGAAGAAAAAAAGGTGTCAACCTCATCAATTGAAGTGGTCCAACTAAGTGAGAGATCATCCACTTCGTCAAGAGAAGAAGAGGAGGTGTCAACTTCAAGGATTGAGGGGGAGGAGAGACCCTCATCCATACAAGAGCAAGAAAAAGCCCCAACCTCCACCAAAGCCAAATCAAAAGAGCATATCATTTACTTTGGGTGCAATGAAAAGGGACACTACAAGGACAAGTGTCCAAATAGTAAGAAAAAGAAGGTAAATCCTAAACCCATTTCAATTTGTTTTAAATCTAACATGGGTTGTAGGAATGGAGAAGCCCAAGAGAAAAGAAAGAAAATTAGATGCTTTACATGTGGGGAGCTAGGGTATTATCATACCAAGTGTCCAAGAAAAGGAGAGCAAAAGAAAATGGAGCAATTGAGAAGATGGGAGAAGGAGGAAAGGAAGAAAAGAAGCTCACATCAAGGGGAACCTACAAGGGTAAGGGAGGTAATCCCTAACTTTAAATTAAAATGCAATTCACACTTAAGTTCCTCCATGCATGCTAGAATGAATGAAAAATGCTTGCTTGTGCATAATCATGGATTTAAATATCATGATAGGAGTAGGATTGATAGTGTAGATCAAAACCCTAGGAAAATCATGCATCATGATAAATCCAAGACCATTAGACCTAAGGATCAAGGCAAGAATCCCAAGAAGGGGAGACACATGCCTAGGAAGATGGGTAGGTCTAGAAATGTCCAAGGTGGACATTGTAAGATGTGTATACTGAAAGACATACATTTCTTTATATGAACATCTTAGTTTTGAAAAGAGAATCACAACTACACTAGATGTCTGTTTACATTAGTACATGCATGAAGTCCAAATACTACGCATTGTAGATAACATGGTGTGTGGTGACACACGGAAGATCGTGTTATCAGTTCCCCGCCTAGTATAAGTAGAGGCTCACAACCGAGATGGAATTGGACAACCCATCAGAATGGTTGTAGTGTAATTAGGTGTGGTTGGTGTTGACCATAGAATTACACTAGTGTGCTTTGAGTATATTGAGCAGGACCAAAACCCGAGGTTATCCAATTTGCACTGACTCGATAATTGGATAGGACCTCAGTTTATATTGTGGAGTACGATCCCTTAATCCAGAAATAATAACGGGCATATATTATTGATTATTATTTCTTTGATTTACCAATGGGCGAGATCTATTCTGTTAGATCGATAGGCTCGGTAAGTTGGGAGATAATATTAATAATATGATATGCTGTTGATTATTGATGGAATCTGTGTCCTGGTTAGTCGGGATGATGATGCCCCCTTAATGAGCTCAAAAGCTTCATCGTGCTAAACCCTGCAGGTGGATTTGATCCGGCACGATGATAAGGTTGAGTGATACTAATCAAGGATCCAGAAGTTAATTAATTTGAATTGTCAGTAATTTAAATTAATTAACGGGCATTCGAGATCTTAACCACGCACTACAAAAATAATAGGGAATTGCGACGGACGTAATCCGTCGCTATTCCGTGGCAAAACACTAATAGCGACGGATTATCGACGGAGTTGGCGCCGTCGGCCGAAAACCCGCGCAGAGAAAAGGTAGCGACGGAGAGAAAAAACTCCGTCGCTATATTAGCGACGGATATATAAATCCGTCGCAAACACAGAGAAAATGGGGTGACGTGGCCGGGGGATTTAGTAGCGACGGACGGTCAAATATCCATCGCAAATCATTCATGATAGCGACGGATATGGTCAAAGTCCGTCGCTACTATATCGTAATAGCGACGGATTCGGTCAAACTCCGTCGCTAATCGATCGTTATAGCGACGGAAAAGTCAATAATCCGTCGCTAGTTGAGACGGATTTTTAAAAATATCCATCGCTAAACCTGAAAAATTTTGGCAGCTAAAATCTATTTCTTCCACTTCCCATATATACATCAATAATATACAAAAGATCCAAACAAATATGAAACAATAATAGATATATCAACATCCAAACATTCACAACAATCCAAACATTCATTTCGAATCCAATACAATCCAATCCAAACATTCATTTCCAAATGTATACATCCAAACATTCACAACAATAAAAACTTTCATTTCGAATCCACTATCCAATCCAATCCAAACATTCATTCCGAAATGTATACATCCAAACTTTCATTTCAAATCCACTATCCTATCCAAACTTTAATTTCCAAACTGATACAATCCAAACACTTGAAACAAGAGTAAACATCTAAACTTTCCAATGGTTAATCCAATCCAAATAAGAGAAAATATCCAAATGTATACATCAAAAGAAGCTAGACATAATTCAAACTATACGAAAAGAAGTATATACACCAAAAGTTAGAGGCAGTAGAGAAACATTACATACATGAATATCAGAGTGAATAAATGATGGAAAGGAAAAATATTCCTGCAAAATAGAAGATAAAAAAAAGTTAAATAGAATTAATATCTAAATATAACTCTAATAATATTAAATTTGTAAAAGAAAATTAACAAATAAGAAACAATTAAGGAATAATATCGAATATGCATACCTTTCAAGCAGGGGAAGAAATCTGAATTCAACTCTGATAATATGCAATCTGTAAACAGAAATGAAGTAATAAGAAAGCAATCATTATGAATATTATAACTCAATCCATTGTTACTGCAAAGATATAGAGAAAAATAGAACATATCAGTAAAATATCTCTACTCCTGTGTGGTATCCTCAGGATCCTTTGTCTCCTGAGACTCAAAATGAGGGACGGGAGGGGCGGCAGGGGCTGGCATCTGTGTCATCGGCGATAAGGTCGATGCAAAAGCTTGCATGTGTCTTATTACCTCCTCAGTGTGTGCCTGGCGAGCGGGCAAATCTCTCAACTCAGCATCCCTCGCTGCGTCCCACTGAGCCCACTCTGCGTCCTTCCCGGCCCACGTCGACTCCATCGACATGATTCGAGTCCGCAGGGCATTATTTTCCTCCCTCAATTGACGAACCTCACTAGAGGTAGAGGAGGAGGATGCTGGACGTCCCCTAACCCATGTAGCTCTCATCTGATCATATGTAATCTTTCCCTGAGAGCCCAGGCCATATAGGGCGGTCTTCCTCTTCCCACCGATGACATCAAAATAAATCCGATTCACATCGTCGGTGGAAAGAGGCTGTGCATCCTCCCCCTCTGTAGCAGTTTGAGATGCCTGTGCCTCAGCAACTCTAGTGGTCATTGCTTCCTGTAAAATAAAAAATTAATTAGTCTATATAAAATGTCAAAACAAATAAAATATAATTAATATACTTACATTGATTGTTAGGGAGCGATGATCGACAAAAGACCCATCTTTTTTCTTGTGGGTCTTGCTGAATAACTCCCAACTAGTGGGAGGTCTCTGTAGCTCAGCAGCCTGTAAACACAAAATATAATGATTAAACATATCCAAAAAAAAACATACTAAATGCCTTTAATAATCTAAATAAAAACTACTTACCAAATCACTGGCATGCTGGACAATGGAACGGGATCCAGCCGTGTGCTTTGTGGATCCCGTGCTGGGGCCAGCAAGCTTTGAATTGCGATTGGCTCGAGCAATCGCAGCATTATCTTGCCAGTGCTAGGCATCCCAGACAGCGCGCCATGTTGCCCAAATTGTCTCAGGGACCTCTGAAGGCCTATCAGCCTTCTTTCTCCACTTGTACACCATGTCCCTGTATAATTTGGAGCAGTAGGCATTCCACGTTCTCTTAAATTGCTCCTCTGCACCCTCCTCCTAGGTATACCTTTTCTGTAAAAAAAAAAATAATATGGTTAGTATGAAAAAAAGTTATAACATCAAATTAAATATACATCTAAACTACTTACTAAAAACTCCCCGTAATAGAATGTTTTCAAATCATTTTCAATGTGGCCCCATGTGGTTGAAGTTGACAGTCTTTCTTTAAATTTTTTAGAAATATAAGATGACACCTGATGCCCATCGGGTATAAAACTGTAGGAAAAAATAAAATATATTAGCAAATTTTGATCTAAAATATATAAGAATTACATATACATACTTACCTGTCACCGACGACCGTAAGTGTAATCCGATGATCACGGGGTGCAGACATGGTACCTAATGATACATAGTTTAGGCAGATAAGAAGAATAGGTAAAACAAAATTCAGTAATCAAGCATGCAAATGGAAACATGCAAATTAAGACAATGTAAATAAAGCAAGCAAAGGGATAATCAAGCATCGTAGTTAATGTTCAATACAAGCAGAACGAACTAAATTAACAACTCATCTTAATACAAACATCATAATTAATGTTCAATACATCTAACTCATCCTAATCTGATGGAACTAAATTAACATGCAAGTTTTCATCGCTTGAATCCGTTGATACATCGACCTCCTCACTGCTAGATATTTCACCATCATCAATTTCCTCGTAAGAGACATTCTCATCTATAAGTAATTGAGATGCTGATTGTATTTCTGAATCAACGGAGTTGATTATAACTTCTTCATTTTGATAAGCATCAGAGTTTTGGACAGTTATCGTATTTGGCATTTCAATGGTTGACCTAGGCTTCATTTGACAAACAGTAAGTCATTCACTTGGTCGTCTTCTCTTAGTTGGGTACTCCAGATAAAATACTTAACCAGCTTGCACCGCAAAAATGAAAGGTTCGAACTTGTTGAATCTTTTGCTTGAATTAACCTCAACTAAATTGTATAACCGATGTTTCCTGGTGCCCGTCTTTGGAGTTGGATCATACTAAAAACACCTGAATAATACACATCTTTTGAAAGGTAACGCTAGGTATTCAACTTTGATAATTTCCTCTAGCTTGCCATAATAGTCAAATTCAGTATCATTGTTGTTTGTTGATCCTTTGACACTGATGCCAGAATTATACGTTTGCATCCCTGAATCATGTTGACCCACATGAAATCTGTAGCCATTCACGTAATAACCCGAGTAGACTGTCACAGTATGAAGAGGTCCAAATGCGAGATTTTTAATTCTTTTATCTTCTACATTTGAAATTCTGTCATCATTGACCTATAATAGTGGTGGTTGATCTAATTAGATTAATAAGTAATCAAGAATTGTTAACAAAAAAATGCATATTAACTCACTTACATATATTTGAAACCAAAATGCAAATTCATCTTCTATCTTTTGATCTACCTCATTTGCACTTATCGATGGATTTTGAATGTACAATTGTTGTTGGTATAACCTGACATATAAGTTAATTTGATATCATACCAGAAATTTGATTATATTATGGAATATTAATTTCATTACAACAAGAGATAATACCTTAGGTATGGTTTGACATCTTCACAGTTTAAGAGGATATATGTCCTAGCGGCATGATATTCTTGGTCATTTAACCATCTAGAGAAAGTTGAACCCATTGCTCTTCCAGGATACTTGAAAATAGAAAAAATTTCTGGGTTAACTGATGGAATGTCATCTTGATTGCGTGTACACTTTCGATGTCTGGTTTTCACATTTTCAGCAAAGTAATAGGAGCAAAATGAACTTGCTTCTTCAACCAAATATGCATTATATATTGATCCCTCAACTCTTGCTTTGTTACGCATATTATTCTTTAATTTTCTAAGAAACCTTTCAAAAGGAGACATCTATCTGTATTATACAGGACCACCAATCTGTGCCTCGCTAGGTAAATGAATAGGCAGATGCTCCATTGAATCAAAAAAGCTTGGAGGAAATATTCGCTCAAGCTTACATAGTATTAACGGAATCTCTATCTGAAGGCGTAACATATCTGCTACTGTAATAACTTTGGAAGTCAGATTTTTGAAAAAAAGGCTTAATTCTGTAAGTGCTTGCCAAACATTATTAGAAAGTAATTCTTGAAAAGCTATTGGCATTAATCTTTGCATGAACACATGACAATCATGACTCTTCATTCCAACCATTTTAAATCTATTCGTATCCACACAACGAGACATATTAGAGGCATATCCATCTGGCAATTTTAAGTTTTTCAACCAAGAACACAATGCTTGCTTACTTTCAAAAGCATTCATTGCATTGCATTGCATCAGCAGGGTTATATGATGTCTCTGGTCCAATTGAGTTTGATGATGATGCAACAGAAGATCCACCAAATTCATATACATATGGCTCTCCATGACAGTACCAGTTGTAATAATCTGGAACAAACCCATACCTGGCGATATGAGTTTTCACCGTATCTTCATCACGGAAAGCTGTATTTCTACATTTGCGTTGATTACATGGACACTTCAACTCTGTGCCATTCAAACACTCAGGATGACACTTTGCAAAAGTTAACAAATTCTTCCACTCCAGCAAAAAATTTCTCATTGATAAATCCATTATCTAATCTATTATACATCCATGCCTTGTTCGGATACATTGTATATGAATTCAGACAAGACAATTTAATCAAACCAGACATCTTATGATCCATATTAAAATTTGATATTGATGTTATACTAAGAAATTAATCTAATTAATCAGACAATTAATCTAAAATTAATCAAATAAGATCTAATTAATGAATCAATTAATCTAATTAATCAAACAATTAATCTTCTTAATAATGTAATTATTCAAACAATTAATCTAAAATTAATCAAACAAAATCTAATTAATGAATCAATTAATCTAATTAATCAAACAATTAATCATCTTAATAATCTAATTACTCAAACAATTAACCTAAAATTAATCAAACAATTGATCAATGAATTACACAATTAATTATTTAACAAAGGAAATTATTAACAAAATTAATTAACTGATAAATTAATTAATTAACTGGTTAATTATTCAATTAATTAATCAGTTAATTAAATGATTAATTGCTTCCACCGGCCACAATAGGGGTCGCTGGCCGCAGCAGGGGTCGCTGGCCGCAGCAGGAGGTCACGACCGGCCGCGCTGGGCCGTTGGAGGTCGCGCCTGCCCACGCGAGGCCGTCGCTGCCCGGTGAGGCCGCGAGAGCCCGCGACGCCGCCACGGAAGCAAAAACCAACGACCAAAATACGGAAAATGTGGCTTAGCTCGCGTACCTGGGATCGGAGGAGGGTTCGCCGGAGGAGAATCGCCGAGAGCGCGTCGGAGGGGAGAGCTAGGGTTCATAGGATCGCCTGGCCACGGGGGAAGGGCGCCGTCGCCTTTTTTTAACTAATATTGCGATGGATTAACTTGTCTGTCACAGATTAGCGACGGGTTTGACCAAGTCCGTCACTATATTTAGGGGTTTGACCCGCCGCTTAATTCTAGGGACGAACTTTGACCATGTCCGTCGCTATATTCAGGGGTTTGACTTGGCGCGCAACTATAGCGACGGATACTATATATCCGTCGCTATTAGCCATTATTTTTATAGTGACGGGGGATGGATGACTCGTAATAAGTGGAGCCCATATGTAAATATGGGGGTTGGTGAGGTAATTCAATGAGGGTCCTTTAGTGGAATGAATCTTCATTAATGGATCGGGTTTGGATCCATTAGTAGGCCAAGATCCAACTCCTCCTCATGGTCCTTATCGTAGCCCTATATATAACCCCTGGTGGCATGGAACCATGATGATTGATGAATTAATCCAAGGATACACAAGAAAACCCTAAGGTTTTCTCTCCTCCTCTCTCTTCCCCTCTGGTCGCGCCGACTCATGCGTGGAGTTTCTGTTGGTGCAGACAGCACCCAAGTCGAACCTGTGTTTTGATAATGGCAAATGGTTCAAAAGGTTAAGATGTTATGTTTATCTAACATGCTACTTGAGTGTGCAGACTGAAGTCCTAGCAAAGGACTGCTAGGCACCTAGTGAAAGACTGCTAGGCACTGAAACCCTATGTCCTGGCGACGGGCTGCTGGGCACCTAGCGAAGGGCTGCTAGGAGTCGAAGACCTAGCGAAGGACTGCTAGGCACCAGGCGAATGACTGCTTGGAACCGAAGACCTGGTGAAGGACAGCTGGACACCTAGCGAAGGACTACTAGGAGTCGAAGACCTAGCGAAGGACTGCTAGGCACCAGGCGAAGGACTGCTTGGTAACGAAGACCTGGCGAAGGACTGCTAGGCACCTGGCGAAGGACTGCTGGGCAAAAGTCCAACTGGAGGAGCCGGTTGGCAACAGGTAAATTCTCCTGAGAGGAGTAGGTGAGGACGCGTTCCCCGTCGAGGGAACAGTAGGCGTCGGTTCGACCTAGGGCTCCATTTGGGAGACCCAAAGTCAGAACCAAGACTGCTACGGCTGTAAGACTCACTAACATACTTGCTTTATCATGTTTGGTACTAACACTGGATGCAGGACCGAAGGAAAGAGTTTCTGCAGCTCAGAACGCCTCAAAGGAGAGAGGCAGCAGCTGGGTTGGGCGCCCGGGAGGTCCCGGGCGCCCCAGGTAAAGGCCAAACAAGAGTTGAACAAGAATACGCTTCGAAGCTCACTGGGCGGGACGCCCCCATGCTCCCAGGCGCCCCTGTGCTCCCGGGCGCCTCGGATGCCTCGGGCGCCCTGGGCTCAAGCCAACGAAGCGGATAGAGTTTAACTCAGTGAGAAACCAGCGGACCGAGTCAACCCGGGCGCCCCCTGCGTCTCGGGCGCCCCCGTCAAACCTCCGCCCGATCCTGGAGGGATAATGGCTGACCGAGAGTTTGCCGGATCAAGTGACAGGTGGAGGGTGCCCCCAACGTCCCGGGCGCCCCCAAGCTCACTATATAAGGAGCTCGACCCCCAAGGCTTCTCAAGACAGTCTTCCAACGCCAATACGCTCTTCTACTCATGCGCTCTGCTCCAGAAATCTCCGATCTCGAGATTCCACCGCCGCCGACGACCCTCTGCTCCGAAGTACAATCCACACCGAGCGTCGGTAACGAAAGAGCTTAATTTTTAGTTTACTGTACTACAACTATAAAATATCACTGTAAATATTTGCGCACATATAGAATTGCCCGCAGTAAACGGTCAACGACCGTGGGCCTTGGAGTAGGAGCCGACCGCGACTCCGAACCAAGTAAAATCGCTTGAGTTCGCATTTGTGTTTCTTTATTTTCCGCTGTCTATTCTCTATTCGAATCCGAAACGTTTTACGATATTCACCCCCTCTATCGTTCTTCTTGACCCAACAAGTGGTATCAGAGCGGGGAAGCTCAAATTTGGTGCAACCACCAATTTGAGAATTTTTTAGATTTTCATCGAATTGTTTTAATTTTTTTTCTTCGAAATTTTATCGTTAATCGAGACCGGTGCAACACCACTCGATAATTATTTTTTTGTCCCGCACTGCTAATCGAAGACTAAGTCTTGGGACATTTTTTTCTTTTCTCTGTCTTTTTCAGTAAATACTTAATGGCCATGCAAGAAGGCTTCAGTACCGCAAGACCATCGCTCTTCAGTGGAGAGGACTCTCCTACTGGAAGAGTAGGATGGAGGTCCACCTGAAAACTCAGGTGGACATGTGGATAATAATCCAGTCCGGACTGGAAATACTGAAGAATGCTGACGGAGTATAACAATCTTACACTGATTGGGACACTTCACTCAAAAAGAAAATTGAAGCTGATGCCAAAGCAACCCAAACGCTCCAATGTGGCCTAACTAAAGAGGAGCTGAACCGGGTGCGTCCATTCAATAGCGCAAAAGAACTCTGGAGTAAGCTGATTGAATTAAACGAAGGAACCTCCGACACCCGAATCAACAAGAGGGACCTTCTGCTGAACAAGCTGTACACCATCAAGATGAACGACAGCGAATTTGCAGCTCAGCTCTACGCCAGAATTCAGGAGCTGATGAACGGTCTACACACAATCGGTCACAAGGTAGAAAACCGTGACCTGATAAGGTACGCCCTTAACGCATTCCCAAGAAACACTTTGTGGGCATCTATGGTAGATGCGTACAAAGTTTCAAGGGATCTTTCTAAAATTAAGTTAGATGAACTATTTTCTGAATTAGAATTGCATGAGCAGACTAACTGCAATTTGGCCGAGAAAGGCATCGCTTTTGTTGCAGGTAAAGCTGGAAAGACAACCAAGAAGAAGCCTCAACCTGCACCCGATTCTGATTCAGACTCAGACTCAGAAGACAGCGAGGGAAATCGACCGAAGCTGGTTCGGCTAGCCGGGGACTACTACAAAGAACTAAAGAACCAGACCAACAGAAGGAAAGCCAGCCGAAGAAAGGAAGAACCAGCTGAACCCTCAAATGAAAAGAACAAACCAAACGTGACCTGTTACGAGTGCAAGAAGAAGGGTCACTACAAGACTGAATGCCCCAATCTGAAGGAAACAAAGAAGACGAGGAAGAAGAAGGCACTTCAGGCAACGTGGGACGAGTCCTCCTCCTCCGAAGAAGAAGAGGTCCCACAGTCGAACCTGCTCGCACTAACCGCCTCAGAAGAAATCGAGACCGAGTCAGAATCGGAGCCGGACGACGGCAAACTTACATTTTCAGAGGATGGAGAAATAACTGTAAGTGGTTTTTCTAGAAATCAGTTAAATGAATTAATTGCGTATCTTTCTCGAGACTTGGCGAAAGCTAAACTCCGAGTCGAATCTCTCCGACAGGAAGTAAAACTCCTGAAAGAGGGACCTGACTCTAGATCCTTAACTGAGAAGGTTCAAGAAGGAACCTCTACTCAAGTTGAAAAACTTGAGAAAGAGAACTCCTCCTTGAAAACTCAAGTCAAGGACCTTAGATCAGCCTTAGAAGGGTTCACTTCTGGTTCCAAGGGTTTTGACATGATTCTTGGAAAACAGAAGTCGGTTCTAAATCGATCCGGATTAGGTTATAGAAACAAGTATAGACAAAGATCATACTATGCTGTACTGAACCAGTCCAGACCTAAAATTCAGGCATGGGTATCCAAATTGTGCCTGAACAAACAAACTGGATCAAATCAGTATTGAATCCCCAAGGACAAGATTCACATCTTGCCAAACCATTATCGTGGCTTTAGTCCAGAGGGAGCCAAATTAAAAATAATATTTATAGTTAGATAAATTTCAATTCTTGTTTTCAAATTTCATGATTGCTTGTTTATTTAATTTCTGCAATTTTTCATGCTTAGACTTAGGACTGGTTAGTGTAAGGACTAAACCAACTTAACTGAAATTTGAACAACATAGTATTGGGTGGCGGTGAGATGATAGTACGTTAGGGAAGCCTCTTCTAATAAGGTCAAGTATATTCTACTTGGTCTCTTTAGATTGGTGAAACTAGCCGAAGCTACCGATCCAAGACCCAAACTAGTTAGACCAGAATCTTTCAAAAAGTAATTTTGAAAATGAAATTTCATTAAAAGGCTTTGTCAAGGAAAGGGTTGATGATCCAATAAGGCCACGGCCAAAGAAGGCCTAGTGCCTCGCCAAGACCTGGAAGCCAAATTTTGAAATTCAAATTCAATTATTCTTTATAAAATTCGAATCTAACACAAATTTTTAGTTAATTGTAGATTTAAATATTTTTTTAATAAACTCAAAATCAACTGTTTTCAAAATTAAATTAATTTAAGATTTTCAAAATAAATCATGATTTTTCAAAATAATTCTATCTATTAAAACCTCTCTCACAAAAACCCATAAGGCAAACGTGATTGATAACCCTAGATTAGGTGAGACAGACTAGGCTGTGAAAATCTATTTAGGCTATTCCTGATTCTGATTGGATCCAAATCAACAAAACTCTTTATGTGTAGGAACATAAAGATTTGGACCAATGGATGTTGGATAGCGGGTGCTCCAGACACATGACTGGGGATAAATTGAAATTCACCAAACTCAAGTTCAAAAACCTAGGCTCAGTGGCATTTGGTAACAATGCTACACTTAAGGTGATTGGGTCAGGTAATATTGAACTTAAATATGACTTTGTTATTAAGAAAGTTCTTTTGGTTGAAGATTTTAAATTTAATTTGCTTAGCATAAGTCAATTGTGTGATACTGGTTATGTAGTTACCTTTACCAACTCTAACTGCCTGATTAGAAACCTGCAAGACTCAAAAATCATGTTTAAGGGCACTAGGAAAAATAATGTTTACACTATAAACCTACCCCTAGTACCTAAATGCATGTTAACTCAATTAGAACAATCAAACCTCTGGCATAGGAGATTAGGTCACACTAATCTAAGAATAATTTCAAAAATCACCCAACTTGGCCTAATTAAAGGTATCCCTAAAATTAAGAACCATGAAAACATAATATGTAAATCATGTAATCAAGGTAAACAAACCAGGTCTAATCACAAACTAATTCAGTCTGATCTAACTCAAACTACACTTGAGCTCCTGCACCTTGACCTATTTGATTCACATGGAGCCAAGTCACTAAGCGGAAATCGGTACTGCTTAGTAATAGTTGATGATTACTCTAGGTTTACCTGGGTTAGGTTTCTAAAGACCAAAGATGAAACCCTAAACCTGTTCAATGACTTTTGTAAGTTAATTGAAAATCAAAATGATACTAAAATCAAAAGACTTAGGAGTGACCACGGGGGAGAGTTTGAAAATCAACGGTTCGAGGAATTTTGTAAGGTAAATGGGTATGTACACAAATTTTCATGTCCTAGAACCCCCCAACAAAATGGGATAGTTGAAAGGAAAAATAGAACCCTACAGGAAGCCGCTAGGGCTATGCTCAATGAATTCATCTTAGCTAACCAATATTGGGTAGAAGCAATTAGTACGGCTTGCTACATCCAAAATAGGGTCCTAATTAACAAACGACACAATAAAACACCCTATGAATTATACTACCATCGACTTCCAAACTTACACTACCTAAGGGTCTTTGGGTGCAAAGTCCATATCCTAAACACCAAGGACTATCTAGGTAAATTCCAGTCTAAGTCAACCCCAGACATCTTCCTAGGATATTCAACAACAAGCAGAGCCTATAGAGTTTACAACAAACAAACTAAGAAAATTGAAGAAACAATAAATCTAATATTTGATGAAGAAATCAACTTAAAATCTGATAATCCAGATCTAACTTCATCAAATACTGATCAAGAAGATAATGAACAAACTGTTGAACCTTTAATTGAACCCTTAAATGAACTAACTATTGAACCAACTAGTGAGTCAATTGAACCAACTATTGAACCAACTGTTGAACCAAATGTTGAATCAAATATTGAACCAAATTGACCAGCCGGACCTGAGGCCGAACTAAGTTCCAGAAAAACCAAGTCTGGGAACTAGTACCTAAACCTGAGGGCAAATCCATCATTGACACTAAGTGGGTTTTTAGGAACAAGCTAAATGATTAAGGAGAAATAGTCAGAAATAAAGCCCGCTTAGTAGCAAAAGGATTAAGTCAAGTAGAAGGGTTAGATTATGACAAAACCTATGCCCTGGTAGCCAGACATGAGTCCATTAGGATGTTGTTAGCCTTTACATCCCATAAAGGATTCAAACTCTATCAAATGGATGTAAAGTCAGCTTTTCTAAATGGGTTTATTAAGGAAGAAGTTTATGTAGGACAACCCCCTGGTTTTGAGTACTTAGAAAGACCTAACCATGTTTACAAACTCACTAAAGCACTTTATGGACTAAAACAAGAACCTAGGACCTGGTATAAATGCTTATCAACCTACCTAATTTCTAAAGAATTTAAACAAGGGCAAATTGACTCAACCCTATTTATTAAAACCTTAGGAAAAGAAATCTTTATTGCCCAAATCTACGTCGATGACATAATCTTTGGGTCCACCAACTCAAACTTCCTAAAAGAATTTCTTAAAATAATGGAAAATGAATTTGAAATGAGCTTAGTTGGTGAGCTCAACTTCTTTCTAGGGTTACAAATTAAACAAACTAGGGATGGAAACTATGTCCATTAATCTAAATATGCTAAGGAGTTAATAAAGAAATTTAAAATGGATAACTCCAAAAGCATAAGTACCCCCATGGCCACAAATGTAAAAGTAGATAGTGACCCTGATGGTAAACCAGTAGACCTTAAACTCTATAAAGTATGATTGGAAGTCTACTGTACCTTACATCCAGCAGACCTGATATCCTTTTTTGCTGTAGAAATGTGTGCTAGATACCAAACCTGTGCTAAGGAAACACACTTAGCAGCCCTAAAAAGAATACTAAGATATGTTAAGGGCACCCTAAATGTAGGGATTTGGTATCCTAGGACCTCAACCATTGACTTGTCAGGATACTCGGATTCTGACCACGCTGGTTGTAAATTAGATAGAAAGAGCACAAGTGGAAGCTGCCAACTGTTAGGAAATAGTCTAGTAAATTGGTGCAGCAGAAAACAACACTGTGTAGCTCTATCCACAACTGAAGCTGAGTATGTAGCTTTAGGAGAAAGTGTAGCACAACTCTTATGGATGATATACACTCTTAAAGACTTCCAGCTTAACTACACTCAAACTCAGGTCTACATTGCTAATATAAGCTCAATTAATCTGACTAAAAATCCAATCCAACACTCCAGAACTAAACACATAGAAGTCAAACACCACTTTGTAAGAGATCACGTAGTCAGGGGTGAGATAGTCCTTAAGCATGTAGATTCTAAATCTAACATAGCTGACATATTCACCAAACCCCTACCTGAGTCTGAGTTCAGCACACTAAGAAGGCAGTTAGGATTATGCTTGGTAGAATAGGCTTACTTTACTTCTGCTTTTCTAACTGTTTTACTCGATTTGAAAATCAGTTTTAAAATAATTTTAAAACTGCTTTACTTAATTTTCAAAATCTTTTTACAATTTTAAAAATTAATTTTCTGACTTAGTTTTATTTAAAACTACCCCCTTCAAAACTAGGGCTTTTTCGCAAATGGACTTAGCCTAAGCCCTAACCCTAGAACTGCATGCACCTATAAATCTAGAAGCCAGCATCTCACAAGCACCTTAGGGTACTTTTTGTTAGATCGGGTTGGTCTGGCTAGAGGGGGGTGAATAGACGGCTAATAAATGAAAAGTGGTGGAAACTCGTCTATTAAAAAAAACTTGGTTGCAACTTGGTCGTTGCTTCCAAGACGGTTAAAGCAAAAAAAAAATCTCCTTGTGGCGGAAAAGCCTTACAACTGAAGATCACTAAACTTAAAGAATTACAAAAATGAATTGAATGAGTTAATTCTAAAGCAAAACCTCTAAGTCTATTTATAGCCTAAGAGAATAAATCTGGATTGTTGATTGTTGATCATATTTCTCTTGGTCGTTGATCCATGGATGTAATCTGGATGGTTGATCTTGGATGGGATTAAACTGCATCCATTGGATTTGATTAAAGGATAATGTAACATTATCCTTTAAGTTTTAATTGTTTTAATTAAAACTTTATCTTCCCTTGCTCGAGATGGCTGTTGTAATATCCATATCGCTGTTGTAATCTATAGGTAGCAATATCGGCAACAATTTATTGCCATCGCCCTTCATCCCAATTGGTAAGTGGGTTAGTGTGTTTGGTACAGGGCTTGGGTTCGATCCTTCTTGGCACCAAATACGTTTTTCATTTCTTTTGGGCGCTTGGACTAGTCTTTTTTTGATTCTTCGTCTTCTGGGTGATTTCCGGCCAACCGAAGTTAGACTCACCCGAACCCGACTCCGGCCTTTCGCCCCTCGAGCGTCCTTCCTCCCGGCTTCTCGTTCCTCAGACACCGCGCACGTCCTTCTCGCTCCACCGGTGTAGTCTTCCGCAGCTTTCGCGTCCCTCGGATTGTACTAAGCCCGTCGGCTCACTTCCCACGCAATCCTTCTCGTCCACTGCGTCTTACGCTCGACTTCCTCCATACCTAAGTTCCTGCACACTTAACAGAGAGATTAAAACCAACATGACCTAACCTAACTTGGTTGATCGCATCAAAACTAACCGGGGCACCAACAATCTCCCCCTTTTTGATGTGCATCAACCCAAGTTTAGTTAGGGATAAACAACAAACAATAATAATATTGTAACAGAATTAAGCATAAAAAAATTTTGCAATCATGTACATAACCTCCCCCGAACATAAATTACTCTCCCCCTTAACTTAATATTATTCCTCCCCCTTTGATCACATCAAAAAATGGGGAAATATAATTAGGGAAGAAGAAAAATTTTAAGTGTGATAACAAATATTCTAAGTAAAAAGAATCACATTACCACAAATTTTTCAAATTTAAAATGACATATTTTTTCCGAAGTTAATTCCAATTTTTTTATATCGAAAAAAATAGATTTCAATAAACGATTCATAAAAAATCGAACATTTATAAAAAAACTCTGAATATTTTTGTCAAAGTCGAAGATGAAGATATGAGTTTAGACAAAAATTTTCAGCTTTAAAATTGTTTATTAAGTCTGAAAATAACAGATACAAGTTTTTGAAGATTTTTTTTTTAAATTATAATGAGTTTTTCCACTATATCTGAATCATGAAAAATTAGATCAATAAAAATAAATGATTTATCTATTTTTTAAAATTTTAATTTCAAATTTTGGCCGAAAATATTTGAAAAATATTAATATAACTTTTGTAAAAGAATTCTGCACAAAAAAACTTATCAGTTTAAAATAAATTTTGGAACCCAAAATAAATTTTCATCTATGGGGTTAATCAAAAACTTTGGAGGAATATAATTTCTAGGAATTTTCCTAATCTGACCCTTATGATTTTTAACATACCAATTCAAATTTTCAGGATAAAAATTCTTTTTAATTCTTAAACATGCAATATCATTTTCTAATTTCTCCACTAGATTTTTCAAATTTTCATTTTCTGTTTTTAGTTGGTCGGATAGAACAGATGAGCATACAGTGCCAAATCTTTCTTTTAACTCAAAGTTTTCTATCTCCAATTTATTCATCGACTTAAGCATGGATTTTATTGCCGAGTAGATTAGAGCAGGTGGAAGTAGACATACCTCACTTACCGGGTCGGTTTCGAAGTTAGGACCTTTCTCTTCATTGCTGCTTTCTCTCGAGGTGCTTTCTTCATCTTCGTCTTGGTGGCTTGCCATCAATGCAAGTCCGATGAACTCTTCGGCTTCCGATTCATCTGACGAGGTCTCGTCCCAGGTGGCTTTTAGTGCCTTTTTCTTCTTTGGCTGGTTCTTGAGTTTAGGGCACTGATCTTTCAGGTGTCCCTCCTCATTGCAGTTGTAGCATCGGACCGTTCGTTTTTTCTTTCTCTGCACCCTTTTTGAGCGGTTAGTATTAATGAATTTACATAATTTTCTTACCGCTAGTGCTGTTTCTTCATCATCCGCTGAAGATTTTTTGTCGAGTTGGATCTTCCTTGTGTTTAGCGCAATGTTATCAGCTTTCCTGTTCTTTTCTACAAAGTGAGATTCGTGAAGTTCCAAAGTAGAAAATAACTGTTCTAAAGTACTTATTTCTAGATTTTTTGAAATATAATACGCATCGATTACCGAGGTCCATTCCGGGGTTCTCGGAAATGCGTTTAGAGCATACCTTTGAGCATCGCGGTTAGTTACCTTTTCTCCGAGATTTTCGAGGCTTGTGATTAGTTCTTTTACCTTTGCATGTAATCTTGCAACAGATTCTCCGTCTTCCATCCGTAGATTGGTCAGTCGGCTTCGAAGAACATCTCGTCGCGCAAGTTTTGCTTTCGAGGTTCCTTCGTGCAGTTCCAAGAACTTTTCCCAAAGTTCCTTCGCCGATTCGTACTTACCGATCCGGTTCACATCTTGCTCTGGGAGGACGATCAGCAGATGAAATTCTGCCTTTCCGTTCGCTACAGCATCAACTTGTTCCTTCTTGTTCCAAGAATCAGGATCCTTGATCTTTCCTTCATTGTCTTTGGGAGCTACATAGCCATTTTTCATAATAATTAATAATTCATAATCCATAGTAAAAAATACCTGCATCTTCCGTTTCCATGCCGCAAACTCCCCCTCAAACTTAGGCGGGTATATCGCTGGTCCAACCATTTTAAAATTTGCTACAGTTGGCAGTTAGTCCTTCTACGGCGGCCTCGCTTTGATACCACTTGTTAGATCGGGTTGGTCCGGCTAGAGGGGGGTGAATAGACGGCTAATAAATGAAAAGTGGTGGAAACTTGTCTATTAAAAAAAACTTGGTTGCAACTTGGTCGTTGTTTCCAAGACGGTTAAAGCAAAAAAAAATCTCCTTGTGGCGGAGAAGCCTTACAACTGAAGATCACTAAACTTAGAGAATTACAAGAATGAATTGAATGAGTTAATTCTAAAGCAAAACCTCTAAGTCTATTTATAGCCTAAGAGAATAAATCTGGATTGTTGATTGTTGATCATATTTCTCTTGGCCGTTGATCCATGGATGTAATCTGGATGGTTGATCTTGGATGGGATTAAACTGCATCCATTGGATTTGATTAAAGGATAATGTAACATTATCCTTTATGTTTTAATTAAAACTTTATCTTCCCTTGCTCGAGATGGCTGTTGTAATATCCATATCGCTGTTGTAATCTATAGGTAGCAATATCGGCAACACTTTATTGCCATTGCCCTCCATCCCAATTGGTAAGTGGGTTAGTGTGTTTGGTAGAGGGCTTGGGTCCGATCCTTCTTGGCACCAAATACCTTTTTCATTTCTTTTGGGCGCTTGGACTAGTCTTTTTTTGATTCTTCGTCTTCTGGGTGATTTCCGGCCAACCGAAGTTAGACTCACCCGAACCCGACTCCGCCCTTTCGCCCCTCGAGCGTCCTTCCTCCCGGCTTCTCGTTCCTCGGACACCGCGCACGTCCTTCTCGCTCCACCGGTGTACTCTTGCGCAGCTTCCGCGTCCCTCGGATTGTACTGAGCCCGTCGGCTCACTTCCCCGTGCAATCCTTCTCATCCACTGCGTTTTACACTCGACTTCCTCCGTACCTAAGTTCCTGCACACTTAGCAGAGGGATTAAAACCAACAGGACCTAACCTAACTTGGTTGATCGCATCAAAACCAACCGGGGCACCAACACTTTTGACTGATAACCTAGAATGGGTTAAGATACTTAGGTCTTTGCCTTAATTCAAGATGCTTTAAGTCAGTGCATCTACAGTAATTGGGGCACTAAATACAACTTAAACAGTAATCAGGTTAAGTGTCAAGTTTAGAAAATCTAACTTGAACAGAACACTTAACTTGACTAACCCTAGCGAAAACTACTGTTTATAACAGTTAGTAAGTAGCTAAGTGGGTTAGACAGGACCCTACAAAGATAATTTAAATTGATTTGGTTCAGCTTATATCTTGAAATTGGTTCAGTACAGCACATTATTCTTATGTTATATCCTTATGCAATTTATTTTTTTTGCTATATTGCTTTGTTTTTGATATGTGACAAAGGGGGAGAGATAGGAAAGGAGAGAAAGTTTAAAAAAAAATTTCAAAATTCAAAATTCAAAATAAATTTTCAAAACTTTATCCTTTCTTCAAAAAGTATTCAAAACTTTATCCTTTCTTTAAAAGTACTTAATCTAAGTTTTTCAAAACTGTTTCAAAGTACTTAATCTAAGTTTTTCAAAACTGTTTCAAAGTACTTAATCCAAGTTTTTCAAAACTATTTTTTTTATGTCTAAGTACTTAACCTAAGTTAATTTCAAAATTAGTTCTAAGTACTTGACCCAAGCAGTTTTCAAAAGTAGTTTCTATGTACTTAAACTTAAGCTATGTTCAAAATATCTTTAAATACTTATTTCTAAACTTCTCTAATAGAAAAGTTTCTAAGTATAAAGCTTCTAAAGTACTAAAGAGATTGAAAATTTTTAAGTGTTTCTGAGAACTTAAAACATCAGAAGATATTTTGAGAAATTTTTTCTACGTGAAATTTTTTCTAAGTATAAATTTTCCAAAATGCCCAACCAAATTTTTGTTGAAAAAGTTTTCTAAAAATTTCTTTTGAAAAAATGTTCTAAGTGTTGAAAAATTACTTCCATCTTTAAACTTAGAAATTTTTTTCAAACCTCACGAACCTTTGAAAAACCTAGGGGGAGATTCCTTCCAGGGGGAGAAAACTAAACTGTTACATCAACTATATGAATTAACTTAACTTTTTGAATCGGGTTGCCATAAATCAAAAAGGGGGAGATTGTTGGTGCAGACAGCACCCAAGTCGAACCTGTGTTTTGATAATGCCAAAGGGTTCAAAAGGTTAAGATGTTATGTTTATCTAACATGCTACTTGAGTGTGCAGACTGAAGTCCTAGCAAAGGACTGCTAGGCACCTAGTGAAGGACTGCTAGGCACTGAAACCCTAAGTCCTGGCGATGGGCTGCTGGGCACCTAGCGCAGGCCTGTTAGGAGTCGAAGACCTAGCGAAGGACTGCTAGGCACCAGGCGAAGGACTGCTTGGAACTGAAGACCTGGCGAAGGACAGCTGGGCACCTAGCGAAGGACTGCTAGGAGTCGAAGACCTAGCGAAGGACTGCTAGGCACCAGGCGAAGGACTGGTTGGTAACGAAGACCTGGCGAAGGACTGCTAGGTACCTGGCGAAGGACTGCTGGGCAAAAGTCCAACTGGAGGAGCCGGTTGGCAACAGGTAAATTCTCCTGAGAGGAGTAGGTGAGGATGCGTTCCCCGTTGAGGGAACAGTAGGCGTCGATTCGACCTAGGGCTCCATTTGGGAGACCCAAAGTCAGAACCAAGACAGCTACGGCTGTAAGACTCACTAACATACTTGCTTTATCATGTTTGGTACTAACCCTGGATGCAGGACCGAAGGAAAGAGTTTCTGCAGCTCAGAACGCCTCAAAGGAGAGAGGAAGCAGCTGGGTTGGGCGCCCGGGAGGTCCGGGCGCCCCAGGTAAAGGCCAAACAAGAGTTGAGCAAGAATACGCTTCGAAGCTCACTGGGCGGGGCGCCCCCATGCTCTCGGGCGCCCCCGTGCTCCCGGGCGCCCCGGATGCCTCGGGCGCCCTGGGCTCAAGCCAACGAAGTGGATTGAGTTTAACTCAACGAGAAGCCAGCGGACCGAGTCAACCCGAGCACCCCCGTCAAACCTCAGCCCGATCCTGGAGGGATAATGGCTGACCGAGAGTTTGCTGGATCAAGTGACAGGTGGAGGGTGCACCCAACGTCCCGGGCGCCCCAAGCTCACTATATAAGGAGCTCGACCCCCAAGGCTTCTTAAGACAGTATTCCAACGCCAATACACTCTTCTACTCAAGCGCTCTGCTCCAGAAACCTCCCATCTCGAGATTCCAGCGCCGATGACGACCCTCTGCTCCGAAGTACAATCCACACCGGGCGTCAGTAACGAAAGAGCTTAATTTTCAGTTTACTGTACTACAACTATAAAATTTCTCTGTAAACATTTGTGCACATATAGAATTGCCCGCAGTAAATGGTCAACGACCGTGGGCCTTGGAGTAGGATCCGACCGCGACTCCGAACCAAGTAAAATCGCTTGAGTTCGTGTTTGTGTTTCTTTATTTTCCGCTGCCTATTCTCTATTCGAATCCGAAACGTTTTACGATATTCACCCCCCTTTATCGTTCTTCTCGACCCAACAGTTTTTCTTCTCCGGCGCTCAACTTTGGAGGCGGTGAGGCAAGATTGCCTCTCTGAGGCAATTGCCGTGAGGCAAAGCCTCGATTGCTGTGCAGCAATCGAGTTACCTCATAGAGGCAATTACCTTGCCTTGAGGCAAGCCTTGATTGCCATGCGGCAATCGAGTTGCCTCGAGGCAAATTGCCTCACTGAGGCAATTGCCGTGAGGTAAAGCCTCGATTGCTGTGCGACAATCGAGTTACCTCACAAAGGCAATTGCCTTGCCTTGAGGCAAAGCCTCGATTGTCGTGCGGCGATCGAGTTGCCTTGAGGCAAATTGCCTCACAGAGGCAATTGCCGTGAGGCATGCCTCGATTGTCATGCGACAATTGAATTGTCTCACAGAGACAATTGCCATGAGTCTTTCTTGGGGAGGAGAGATAGCAAGTTGCCTCGGCAACTTGTTTGGAGCGGCAGCAAGTTGCCTCGTGATTGGGGCATGGCAATTTTTTCCGAGTTGCTTAGAAGAACACACGTTGGAGTTGTGGAGTTGCTCAGGACACAAGTTGCTTGTGCAACTTGGAGTTGCTCATATCACAAGAGCTCCAAAATACTTGTTGTACAGGCGCTGGCAGTGGAGGAAAGAATCAATTGGGTTTGTGTTTGAATTATCTCCTTGGAGTGGCCGGCGACATCCCTTTGGCTAGGGATTGGTTGGTACAAGGAGAAGGGATTGACTTAGTGACCACAGGTCTTGGTAGATTGTCACCCACACGACGTCCAAGAGGGGAGGGGCATACGGTAGAAGATCGTAAGGCAACGGAAGGTATATTCTTCCTTGGCTCCTTTCGTTCTTATTGTGCCTTGTTTATTTGCCTCGTCATTTCATGTTAGTTAATTTATTATTTTGATATTGTATCATGGTGGATAATTTATTAACTGGACCCTGACCATAAACACAAAAGCCTACGATAAATTCGTCGCCTTTTTCGCGGTCGAACAGTCAAGCAAATCACATGACCGATTTTGGTAATTGGCCGAGTTATGATTTGGATCATTCGATACAGCACGAGATGGTCGTAGGGAGACAGGTCTCCATTCAGATTAATTTTTTAATCCATAGACATAGAGAGGTCTCTCGGATCGACCGAGTATTCGCTTAGGAAACCCGTCAAGCCATACCCAACAGACATGTGGATTCTGTTGGTGCAGGAAGCACCTAAGTCGAACCTGGGTTTTGATAATGGCAAAGGGTTCAAGAGTTAAGATGTTATTTTGTTCTAATATGTTCACTGAGTGTGCAGAAAGAAGACCTGGCGAAGGACTGCTGGGCACCTAGAGAAGGGCTGCTAGGCATCGAAACCCTAAGACCTGGCGAAGGGCTGCTAGGAGTCCAAGACCTGGCGAAGGGCTGCTAGGCACCTGGCGAAGGGCTGCTGGGAATCTAAGACCTGGCGAAGGGCTGCTAGGCACTTGGCGAAGGACTGCTTGGTACCAAAGACCTGGCGAAGGGCTACTAGGCACCTGGAGAAGGACTGCTGGGCAAAAGTCCAACCGGAGGAGCCGGTAGGCAAAAGGTAAACTCTCCTGAGAGGAGTAGGTGAGGACCCGTTCCCCGTCGAGGGAACAGTAGGCGTCAGTTCGACCTAAGGTTCCATTTGGGAGACCCGAAGTCAGAACCAAGACAGCTACGACTGTAAAAACTAACAAATATTCTTGCCTTGTTGTTTTGGAACTAACCTTGAATGCAGGGACCAAGGGAACGTGTTTCTGCAGCTCAGAACGCCCCAAAGGAGAAGGGCAGGAAGCTGGGCCAGGCGCCCGGGAGGTCCCGGGCGCCCAAGGTGAAAGACAAAACAAAGGAATCAAGAAGTGCTTCGAAACAGGCTTAGGCAGGGCGCCCCGGAGGCCCCGGGCGCCCAAGGTCAAAGCAATCGAAGCAAAGTAATATAAAGCCAGCGGACCAAGTCAAGGAGGGTGCCCCTAACGTCCCGGGCGCCCCCGTCAGCTCCAGAGCCGATTCGTAGGGGATAAGTGATAAGTACCATTTTTGTTGATTATTTTAGATGTTAAAATCCATGTTTGACTTATATTTTTATTGCTTAATTGTGAAATTGCCCTAGGTTTTAGAACTTACCTTTATTTTGGACTTAATTGCAAAATTGCATATAAATTGGATTATTTGGCCACTAAATTCTTGATCTATTTTTTGTAGGCATCAAAGGTTCAAGGACATAGGGCATATTGGGTCAAACTTTAGTCTGATATGAACCGGATCGAATTATCAAGCTTACAATTAATCCGGGCCGTCCGATTCAAGAGCGGCTAGATCTGAGCCATCCAGGACGATCTGAAGCAATCCGAGCTAGGGTTAGGGTTGATCAAGCTCTATGATCAAGATCTGAAGGTTTCATTCCAATCAGAGCTCAATCAACCGTTGGATCAAGCAAGGAGGGCTCTAGAGCGTCCATTCACAGATAGAGTTGATCTGGACCATCCGTTGCATATCTGGAGGATCCGAGCTACCACAAGGCAGATCCTGACCCCAGATCATCATCATAAAAGTTTGGCTCAAATCAGACCAAGATCTGCCGTTGGATTTCCTCCGATCAATCTGGGCCATCCATTGCTAATGTATTTAATCATATTTTTCCAGCCCTTCTCCTCGTCGCGTCTCCGCCGCTACAGTAGCCTTCATCGAGTTCTTCAGTTTTTCAGTCGTTTTTCTCCATTTCCGGGGCGCGACCCCTCAATTTTTCATCAAGATCATCTTCTAGATCTTTGGAGGTCAGTTTAGTTGGCGAATTCAGCTCGAATTCGCGCCGGACAGAGCTATTTGAGGGTTTCGGTGGCTCTGTGGTCCGACCACTGAAATCTCATCCACAAGCCATTTCCAAGCTTCTGAGCCATTTGTAGGGGTTCTCAGGTGAGCTCAGAAGCTTCCCAATTCATCATCACAGCTCCATTATTTGAGATCGAAGGGGTTCGGATTGGATTTCCCCATATGACGCAGTTTGAGCAGAGTTCATCATGCGAGGCTGATTTCCACTGATTTGCTGAGCTTAGGGGTTCGAAGCCATCTCTTGCTTGACGACTAAGAAGAATTTGAGCTTAGGGAAGATTGAGGAGTAGTTTAGCTAGCTAATTTTCATGTTTTGTAGTTGTAATTTCTTACTCTGCCGAATTCTGTTTTGTTTCCTGCAAATTTCAATTTTCAGTTGTCTTAGTTTGTAATTCTGAATGGTTTGGCTTAATTAGGTTGTTAATCTTTAAGTTAAGTAGTTTAGAAGTTCGTTTAGTGAACAAATAGATTCAAATTTTAGCTTAATTTCTGTCAAATCTTTGCGTGCCAGATTTGTTAGCTGCGTATCAGATTTTTCGACATTTCATCATCCTGCGTATCAGTTTTTTAGTTCCTGCATATTCATATCAGTTAGTTTAGTTTAATCCCGAATCATTTCTGATATTAGTTTGGAACAATTGATCTAAATTGCTTTGTGAGTTCCTGAATTCATTGTTTTCACATTTTCAGTTTCCTGAAATTCTGCAATTGTTTCTGCAAATCTGCAGCCTTGTTTGTGCCAAGTTCTGCAATGTGTCCGAACTGATCCATCTGAATTCTAAGCATCAGTTTTAGTGTATCAACAAATTGTTACCGAATCCGTGCCTCTGTATCTGAAATTTCTGCATTCATGTCAGCCTTAAATTCTGCTAGATTCAGTGTTCAATTCCGAAAGTTTCTTTCAATTCTGCAACTCTGAGTTTAATTCTGCTTGCTGATTGTTTCTGAATTGAGTGTTCTCCTGCGTATCAAGTCATTAGTTTCCTGTCTTAGAATCACGATTTGAGTTGTGTTCCATCTTTGCATTCAATCTGTTTCTGAATTCTGATCTCATTCCCTGCTCATTAGCTTAGCGCTGAAATCTGTTTTTCCATCCAGCTTGTTACTGAATCTCAGTTATTGTGTCTGCATTTGGACTTGAAATTCTGTATCTTAAATCAAATAAAGGTTCGGCATTGATTTGTGTCAAAAATTAACACAACTTTTGGAGTATCATTACATTTGAAATCAGTGTGTTGGCATTAAATGGTTTCCGAATGTTAGATCCCATCTCTGCATTAAGTTCTGCTTAGCATCAATTTCGGCACATTAGCTTTTATTGTCTGTGTATCAAGTTTGCTGCCATTTCTGTGTGTGATTTTTCAGTTAAGTTTAAGTATTGAGTCGGATTAAGATTGAACATACCTAGAAGTGTCTTTATTTACTTGAACTCAGCTTCATTATGTGTTTCAATTTTGGTTGTTCCTGATTTTACTGTGCTATTCATGTGTATTTAGTTTGCCCAAGCTTTATTCGAAACCCAAAAATCAAACGACACTTAAATACAAGCGTGAATCAAACAAACCTTCAACTAGTCCCTGAGAAAAATACGACCTGTGGCCCCTTTACTACGTTTTCATATCTTGATTGCAAAAAGGGTTTCCAGCATTTCATTTATATACATTTAAATTTGATGGACCCACATTCGTGACAGTATATTTTGGGCTCGTCAAATTTTTGGCGCCGTTGCCGGGGAAGCAACTAGTAGATTTGTTTGATTTTTGCTTGTATGCCTTTAGACATATCATTGGGTTTTGTTTTATTGTGCTTTATCTTTTGTATACTGGTACTGCCATTTTTCTTTTTTGTTTTGTGACAGCGGTGCAGGTTCAAGATGTTTTCATCCACTTACCAGCAGCCGTGTCCACAGTTTCAGCAGAACCAACCATTCAATCAGCAACCAAATCAATTTTTTCAACCATAATGTCAACAATTTCAGCAAGATTTTCAGTCAAGTCAAAATTTTCAGAATGGGCAGCCGCCATTCCAGAGTTTTCAGCCCCAGTTTGAGCAACCATTTCAACAATTTCAGCCCAACTTTCAGCCATCTTATCAACAAGGTCAAGCACCTTTTCAAGGAATTCAGCAAGGGTACCAAGATAATTTGAATTTCCCGCAACCATTTCAATTTCCACAGCAATTTCACCCTTGCAACCAGAATTTTCAGCCCACTCAATTTCAGTGTTCACCACCACAATTTCAACCTCAGATCCAAAATTTTCAGAGCTACAATTTTGAGCCATCTCCACCAACTTGTGAACCAAATTTTCAGCAGTTAAATCAGTCATTTTATCCATTTGAGCAGCCCCAACAGTTTCCATTTCAGAATGCGCAACCTCCTCCTGGACTTCAGTAGCCTTATGTTCCATTTCAGCAGTTTAACCAAGGAGGCTTTGATGATCCTGATTGGGATGAGGCTCTACACCAAAGGATGATGGAGATGTGTCAACAAATCCAACAACACCTTGCAAAATTGGTAGATCAATGGAATCAGATAAAAGCCCAAAGATTAGGACAGTCAGATGAATCTATAGGTGCAGGGGATTACACAGAGCTCCAGGAACCACCTATAGTGATTGATACATCAGAAAATTCAGAGGATAGGATTGAGAGTGTAGGGGATTGCACAGAGCCCCAAGAATCACCCATTCCTATTTCACAGGACCATTCTCATCTTTTATTTTGTGATTATAGTATTATTGAAGGTCCTAATTTTTCTAATTTGGTTGATACAGGGATGGTTGAGGAAGATGATTCCATAGGTGTAGGGGATTGCACTAAGCCCCAGGGACCACCACAATTTACCGGTACATTACCAGAAAGTGTAGGGACTTGCTTGGTGGAAGCAAGAACCCAAGGATCACCTACTCCAGTTGAGTGTCCACCAGAGCTTGAGGCTGAAGAGGAGACTGCACATGATCAGGAGGAGGCCATGGATACATCTACTCCTGGTATTTTTCAGCACGATCAGGTAAATTCTCCTCCTAATTTTTCTGAAAATTACATAGAGGTACCTCAAACTGATTTTATTGTTTTTAATACACCTAGGGCTGCATCTCTTGTAGAATTTGATTGTGAAAAATCCCTAGAGGTACCTAGTGTTAAAGTTATTGAATTTGAAGCATGTGGTGATACATATCATGAAAATGCTGAGTGTGAAAAATTTTTAGAGGTGCCTAGACTTGATGTTGATTATTGTGATGAGTCTCTTGACATATCTTATGTTGAAAATAATTGTGAAAAATTCATTGAGGCACCTAAGATTGATTTCATTGGCTGTGATACATTGCTTGATACATCTTTGATGAAAAATAATTGTGAAATTTTTATTGAAGTGCCAAGGATTGATTTTATTATTTGTGATGAGTTTTTGGATGCAAATGCCGTAGGAAATAATTGTGAAAAATTTATTGAGGCATCAAGAATTGATTTAATTGAACATGATGCAGATTTGGATTCATTTTATGCAGAGACTAATATTATTTTATTTCTTTCTGACCCTGCACGCTTGAGAGAGGTATTACATTGTTTTGCAGGGTCCAGAAGACTTCAGGAGTGGGTGCTCCAACTGAACAGACTCCAACCTCCTGGAAGGACTTCTAAAAGGCATGAAGAAGGAGGAGATGATTTTACTTTAATTCGAAGCACTCCATTCCTTCAATGGATTTTGAACCTGAATCGCCTTCGGCCACCGGAGATATTTTTTGTAAAGTTCAAGTGTGGGGGAGTCCGAGTTCTCCCAGCCACTTATGTTCCTCCACTACCACAATGGAGGCTACTTCTGGATCGACTCCGTCCACCAGAAATAAAGGGGAGTTTGTTGCTTTTTGCATTTTCCATCACTTTTATGACTTTTAAATTTTTTTTTTAAATTGAGTCCTTGCTAATAAATGCATGAGTAAAGTAGAATGCATAGGAGTCAATGTAAATACCTTGTTATTTCTTTTGTCACTTTTTCTTGCATGAGTGGACATAAATGTATCCCTCTAGGTTATTCCATAGCATTTTAGAGTCTTTTGAAAATAAATTAAATTTGGTTGTCAAAACTTAGGGTTTGAGCTAATGGATGAATTCTTGGATGCTTGAGTACTACTTGGTTTTAGATTCTTAATTGATGACTTGAGATGAATTATTTTTGCCTAGTGAGAATTAGCCTTATATTTGTGACACACATGTTATTGAACTCTAGAACTTGCTTAGGTTCTTTCAAAATCATATTTCAATGATTGGATCACATCTATAGAGGCTAATCCATTTGTTTTCCTTTCCATATCAATTTTGACAAAAATCATGTTCATTCCATTTTTCTTTACTTATTTCTTACTCTTACCTTCACTTTTCTTTGGACTTGTTGTTTGATATGTTCTAATGCTATTTTGCCCGAGACGGACAAAGATTTAAGTGTGGGGGAGTGACTAAAGTTTTGGATGTATTTCATGTCAAAAGAAAATTTTTTTTGCCAAGTTGAAGCCAAAAGGTGCCAAGTGAGTTGAATTTGAATTTCAAAAATGAGCAAGAGGATGGAAGCAAGTGGAGCATCTAGAGTCTTTATCATACTTTGAAGATCCAAGCTTACATGGCCAAGTTCAAATTGGTTGATGAAGAAGAAATTGTGTGCCAAGGTCTAAGTGGCACGCAACCATCAAATTGAAGCCAAATCCTATGCCAAGGTTTTAAAATGGAATGGAATACCACTCGACACTTTCTAGATGCAAACTGATCTGAATGAATTATAGAGTTGCAAGATCTGGTATGCTTTAGCTAAGACCAAATGCAGAAATCAGCAAGATCTGGTATGCAAGACTGAACACAAGCTGAGAGCAAACAAAAGCTGAAATCAGCAACACCTTTTTGTGCAGTTTGTATCAAGATGAGCTGGATTTAATTTTTTTCAAGGCTGTAAACTCTGAATGAAGGCTGAATTGAAGACTGAACAAAGCTGAAAAGAAGCTGAAAGATCTGAATTGAAGTTGAGAAAAGCTAGAAACTGCTGAAGAGAATAGCAAATGAAGGCAGTGGCTTGGCTGAAATTCAACTCATGAGCAGAAATTGAATTTGAGTGGAACACTTGAAGTTTCCATTGTCATTTGAAGCAAGTACTACTTGATGCCAAGTGCTTGAAGGAATCAGAGAATGGAAATGGATGCCATGGAGCTGAAACTCGAAACAAACAGTGAGAAACTGATAATTCAGAAATGTTCAAGGCAAGTTTCGGTTCACTAGTTTCAGCTCACAAGTTTCAGTTATCAAAGTAGTTTTGTGCCAACTTGCGAATTGCTGATCAGTTGATGGAGACCAGGAAGTTAGTCAGCCTAATGACAGAAAAAAATCTGTGCTAAAGTAAAGGAGAAAGTAGCACGCAAGTGGAAAATTGGAGTAGGAAGTTTGGAAGTCAATCAAAGTCAGAAATAATCTGCACAAGCTGAATTTACAGCTGATTGAAATCTGAATTTGCAGCTGATTGCAGTTGAAATCTGTATCAGATTGTATCAAACAAAAATTGCAGATCGGGAACATCATGTTAAGGTCTGAATTGAATCTAAGTTCAAGTGCAGAATCTGTGCAGAAATTTCATGCAAGCAGTTTTACAAAAGTGTGGTATCAACTTGAGACCGAAATTGGCTTGGCTCAGAAGTTGGGAAGTCAAAATTTGAACACACTGCTGTTAAGTCTGAATTGAAGCTGAGCTAAATCTGAGAAGCCAGAATCTGAAAAAAAAAAGAGAACAAAGGATGGAAGTGTGCCAACTAAAGAAGGGGATGTATCACAAAGGAGTTGCAAGAGTTAATGAAGGATGTATGTGAGCATCAAATCTTTGTTCTGAATTGTTATTTGAAGTCTTAAGCTCTTTGATAAAATCTCTGATCCAAATGTGCTCCTTTGTAATACTTGAGAGCAGAAAAAAAAAACAGTTGAAGAAGAAAAATTTTGTGAAGCAAATCCTTTGATTGAGTTGTTTGAACTCTCCACTACTATTTGATTGCTAGATGGATTGGAAATGATTCTGAGAAGGACTTGGGAGCTGAGCACGCCATGATTGAAATCAGCAGTGAAGTGAAGAAAAAGAAAAGAGCAGCAGTTTGAAAAAAAAAAGAGAAAAACAAGAGAAACAAAGTGACACAAAAAGTGAATTTTGGCACCATGCAATCAAGTGAAGTTTTTCTCATCCAAATTAAAGCTTTAGTCCATCTCATTTTGACCTTATAAGAAAGAAAGAAAGAAGAAAAAAAAAAGAAAAGAGGAAACAAAATCAGAAAGAGAAGAAAAGTAACAAGATTGGCACGCAAAAGAGAAACTTGGCACATTAGACCAAGGAAGGGATTTTCATCCAAATCAAAGGAATTTGTTTAAGTTTGACTTCCCAACACTTTTGATATCACTAGAGGACTGACAAGAGGGGCAAAGCACATTGGAAACATCTTTAAACACTAAAGTCTTCCACTTTACCCATTTTCCATTTTCTTGGCTTTTATTCCATTTCTCACCATTTTCCATGTTTTTACTTGTTTTTGTAGATATTGATCCCAATCATGAATAATGGTGGAGATTAGATAATAAGCAAGCCTATGGTAGTGCAAGAAGCATGCGTGTTTGAGTGAGCTCCACTTACACCATCAACTTAGAACTTAAGAAGAGAGCCACCAAAAATTTTCCTTGAAAGGCTAGTGATTTAAATTCATCTCAATGACTCATGATGGATGAAAAGGCTAAGTTGTTGATTTAAGGCTTCATCAAGATCATCTTCTAGATCTTTGGAGGTCAGTTTAGTTGGCGAATTCAGCTCGAATTCGCGCCGGACAGAGCTATTTGAGGGTTTCGGTGGCTCTGTGGTCTGACCACTGAAATCTCATCCACAAGCCATTTCCAAGCTTCTGAGCCATTTGTAGGGGTTCTCAGGTGAGCTCAGAAGCTTCCCAATTCATCATCACAGCTCCATTATTTGAGATCGAAGGGGTTCGGATTGGATTTCCCCATATGACGCAGTTTGAGCAGAGTTCATCATGCGAGGCTGATTTCCACTGATTTGCTGAGCCTAGGGGTTCGAAGCCATCTCTTGCTTGACGACCAAGAAGAATTTGAGCTTAGGGAAGATTGAGGAGTAGTTTAGCTAGCTAATTTTCATGTTTTGTAGTTGTAATTTCTTACTCTGCCGAATTCTGTTTTGTTTCTGCAAATTTCAGTTTTCAGTTGTCTTAGTTTGTAATTCTGAATGGTTTGGCTTAATTAGGTTGTTAATCTTTAAGTTAAGTAGTTTAGAAGTTCGTTTAGTGAACAAATAGATTCAAATTTTAGCTTAATTTCTGTTAAATCTTTGCGTGCCAGATTTGTTAGCTGCGTATCAGATTTTTCTGCATTTCATCATCCTGCGTATCAGTTTTTTAGTTCCTGCATATTCATATCAGTTAGTTTAGTTTAATCCCGAATCATTTCTGATATTAGTTTGGAACAATTGATCTAAATTGCTTTGTGAGTTCCTGAATTCATTGTTTTCACATTTTCAGTTTCCTGAAATTCTGCAATTGTTTCTGCAAATCTGCAGCCTTGTTTGTGCCAAGTTCTGCAATGTGTCCGAACTGATCCATCTGAATTCTAAGCATCAGTTTTAGTGTATCAACAAATTGTTACTGAATCCGTGCCTCTGTATCTGAAATTTCTGCATTCATGTCAGCCTTAAATTCTGCCAGATTCAGTGTTCAATTCCGAAAGTTTCTTTCAATTCTGCAACTCTGAGTTTAATTCTGCTTGCTGATTGTTTCTGAATTGAGTGTTCTCCTGCGTATCAAGTCATTAGTTTCCTGTCTTAGAATCACGATTTGAGTTGTGTTCCATCTTTGCATTCAATCTGTTTCTGAATTCTGATCTCATTCCCTGCTCATTAGCTTAGTGCTGAAATCTGTTTTTCCATCTAGCTTGTTACTGAATCTCAGTTATTGTGTCTGCATTTGGACTTGAAATTCTGTATCTTAAATCAATTAAAGGTTCGGCATTGATTTGTGTCAAAAATTAACACAACTTTTGGAGTATCATTACATTTGAAATCAGTGTGTTGGCATTAAATGGTTTCCGAATGTTAGATCCCATCTCTGCATTAAGTTCTGCTTAGCATCAATTTCGGCACATTAGCTTTTATTGTCTGTGTATCAAGTTTGCTGCCATTTCTGTGTGTGATTTTTCAGTTAAGTTTAAGTATTGAGTCGGATTAAGATTGAACATACCTAGAAGTGTCTTTATTTACTTGAACTCAGCTTCATTATGTGTTTCAATTTTGGTTGTTCCTGATTTTACTGTGCTATTCATGTGTATTTAGTTTGCCCAAGCTTTATTCGAAACCCAAAAATCAAACGACACTTAAATACAAGCGTGAATCAAACAAACCTTCAACTAGTCCCTGAGAAAAATACGACCTGTGGCCCCTTTACTACGTTTTCATATCTTGATTGCAAAAAGGGTTTCCAGCATTTCATTTATATACATTTAAATTTGATGGACCCACATTCGTGACAATATATTTTGGGCTCATCAATAAGCGCTGACCAAACTTCGGATAAAGGTTTTCGGATCCGAAGGCACGTGTCAGGTGCCCCCGACGTCCCAGGCGCCCCCCAGGAGCACTATAAAAGGGGCTCGACCCCTAAGGCTTCAACATCACTTTTTCCAACGCTTCCAAGCTCTTCGTTCAAGCGCTCTGCTCCGGCAAACTCCGTTCTTGCCATTCTAATGCCGACGATGACCTTCTGCTCTGAAGAACGATCCACACCGGGCGTCGGTAACGAAGAGTATACTTGTTTACTTACTGCACTAATATTGTAACAATTTTTGTAAACTTTTGCGCTACTATAGAATTGCCCGCAGTAAACGGTCAAGGACCATGGGCCTTGGAGTAGGAGCCGACCGCGATTCCGAACCAAGTAAAACTACTTGAGTTCCGTGTGTGTGTTTTGTTTACATTCCGCTGCGTACTTTCTCTTTTCTTAATCCGAAAGTTTTTCACGATATTCACCTCCCCTCTATCGTGTTTCTCGATCCAACAAGTGGTATCAGAGCGGGGAAGCTCAAATTTGGTGCAACCACCAATTTGGGAGTTTTTCGGATTTTTCTTCAAAATTTTTAATTTCTTTTTCCATCGAATTTTTATCGTTAATCGAGGTTGGTGCAACACCACTCGATAATTTTTTTTATATCTTCTTCCTGCACTGCTATTCCAAGACCAAGTCTTGGGACAATTTTTTTTTATTTTGTTTCAGAAAATTCTAAATGGGGAGGATTTCTCCTACTGGAAGAGTCGGATGGAAGTCCACCTGAAAACTCAGGTGGACATGTGGATAATAATCCAATCTGGTCTGGAAATTCCAAGAAACGCTGAAGGAGTGCCACAATCTTACACCGAATGGGACGCCTCGCTAAAAAGGAAGATCGAGGCCGATGCTAAAGTGACTCAAACACTCCAATGTGGCCTAACCAAAGAAGAACTGAACCAGGTGGGACCATTCAACAGTGCAAAGGAACTCTGGGGTAAGTTAATTGAGTTGTACAAAGGAACCTCCGACACCCGAATCAGCAAGAGGGACCTACTGCTAAACAAGCTATACACAATCAAGATGAATGCAGCGAATCTGCAACCCAGCTCCACACCAGAATCCAGGAGCTGATAACTACATTCAATCGGTCACAATGTAGAAAACCGTGACCTGATCAGGTACACCCTTAACGCTTTCCCGAGAAACACTTTGTGGGCATCTATGGTAGATGCATACAAAGTTTCAAGGGATCTCTCTAAAATCAAATTAGACGAGTTGTTTTCTGAACTTGAATTACATGAGCAGACTAACTGCACCCTGGCCGAGAAAGGCATTGCTTTTGTTGCAGGTAAAACTGGAAAGATGACCAAGAAGAAGCCTCAACCTACACCCGAGTCTGACTCAGACTCAGAAGACAGCGAAGGAAATTGACCCAAACTGGTTCGGCTAGCTCGGGACTACTACAAGGAGTTGAAAAACCAGACCAATAGAAGGAAAGCCAGCTGAAGAAAGGAAGAGCCAGCTGAACCTTCAAATGAAAAGACCAAACCAAATATGACCTGCTATGAGTGCAAAAAGAAGGGTCACTACAAGACGGAATGCCCCAATCTGAAGGAGACGAAGAAGACAAGAAGGAAGAAAGCCCTTCAAGCAACGTGGAACGAGTCTTCCTCTGAAAAGAAGAAGAGGCCCCACAGTCGAACCTGCTCGCCCTGATTGCTTCGGAAGAAATCGAGACCGAATCAGAATCGGAGCCGGACGACGGAAAGCTCACATTTTCAAAAGACGGCAAAATCACTATAAGTGGGTTTTCTAGAGTTCAATTATCAGAATTAATTGCCTATCTATCTCGCGACTTGGCGAAAGCCAAAATCCGAGTCGAGTCCCTCTGACAGGAAATAAAACTCCTGAAAGAGGGAGCTAACTCTAGATCCTTAACTGAAAAGGTTCAAGAAGGAACCTCTACTCAAGTTGAAAAACTTGAGAAAGAGAACTCCTCCTTGAAAACTCAAGTCAAGGACCTTAGAGCATCTTTGGAATGATTCACTTCGGGTTCCAAGGGTCTTGACATGATCCTTGGAAAACAGAAGTCAGTTCTAAATCGATCCGGGTTAAGTTATCGAACCAAGGCTAGACAAAGGTCTTACTATGCTGTACTGAATCAGTCTAGACCCAAAGTTCAGGCATGGGTACCCAAACTATGCCTGAACAACCAAGCTGGACCAAATCAGTATTGGATCCCCAAGGACAAGATTCATATCATGCCTAATCATTACCGTGACTTTAGTCCAGGGGGAGCCAACTTAAAAACCATTTTTATAGTTAAATGAATTTCTTTTCTTGTTTTAAATTGCATGATTGCTTGTCTATTTACTTTCTGCAATTTATCATGCTTAGACTTAGGACTGGTTAGATTAAGGACTAAACCAATTAACTGAAATTTGAAGAGCATAGTATTGGGTGGAGGTGAGATGTGTAACGACCCGGAAAATTCTCTTAATATTTTCCTTAAAATATTGATCATGTCTAGATAATTTTTCGAGGGACCTAGAGATATTAGTACGAATCTTAGCCTAAAAATCCATGATCTTTCTCATTTAAATTGAGAAAAAAGTACTAATGGGCCTTATATGGGCTTTTCAATACCATGGTTATTGGTGGATTTGGGCAAAATTTAATATAAATATAAATGGATTTTAATTAGGAATATTAGCATAATTATGGGGGATTTTTAGGGGAATTTTCGGAAATAATGGAAAATAAAATAAAAATAAAGTACATGGATCAAGGATTGAACCTTGGACCTATGGTACCACCATACATATACTAACCAATTCACCTAGCAAGGGAGTGCTAGTAGAGGATGAAGTGGATTTTGGTTAAGGCTTAGGGGAAAATGAAGAGTCATGAAAGGAAGAGACATCATGACTCTTCACTTCCCTCCTTAATGTGGTATAAAGAGATGGCATGGGAGTTACTTTGCTTCTTCCACCAAGTCCACCATTCTCCCTCCTCCTTCTTCATCCTAGCCGAAACCCCAAGGGGGGATTTTCTCTTGGGAAAAGTTCCCAAGAAGGCTTCTCCTTCAAGATCCAAGATTTTGTTCAAGGTTACAAGGGTTAGAGGTGGTCAAAAGGCAACAAGGTCTTCATTCTTCTCTCAAATCTAAGGTCTATAACCAAGATAGTCTAAGGTAAGACCCCCTCACCTGTGGTGTAATGGTTTTCTTGATATGGATATGATCTAAGCTTTTTGTTTGAGATCTAAGATGAAAAATCCATGAAGGAGGACTTAGGGTTTCGGCCACCTCCAAGTTTCCATGGCTAGGGTTAGTTTTAACTCTCTAATGATGGTTCTTATGTTTCCTTATGATGTAAGTGATGTTAGTGGTGATTCATATGAATTCTTACATGCTTAATAGTTCTTATAAATTTCGGCCAAGAACCCTAATCCATGGTTGGACCTTGATCTAACCATTCAACATGTAAATTTTGTTTCCCTATGATATGATGGATAGTAATTGTGTTTTATAAGAATTTTTCCATGAATTTTATAGACCTTTAGGTTTCGGCCAAGAGCAAATCTAGGGTTAAGGGATTAGGGTTAGCCTTAATTAGGGGATCAAATGTTTTCTATGGCATTTTATGTTTGTATGGGATGTTATTGGTGATCTATATAAATTTTTTTCCATGGACCTAGGGTTCCTTAGGGTTTCGGCCAAGGCCATAACCAAGGGTTTGGAGTGGGTTAAGACCACAAGGATGCATGTTTATAGGGTACTATGATGTATGTATATGTTTAAGTATGTTGGAAGAATCTTTATGCCAATCAAAACCCTAGCTTATGGGTCATGACTTGTATGTTAGGTTATTTGTTATGATGATTCATAAATGTTTAGACCATGTGCCATGAACCTAAGGAAATGTATCATGTATGAAAGGATCTAGGCATGTTTTCCTATGTATCATGACCATGTATGTTTTTATGAATTAAGATACTAATTATGTAGGTATGCCATGAGATAGGAATGATATGTATGTATGCCATGATCTATGAATGATATGTATGATTTATGAATGATATGTATGCATGTCATGTTATGGATGAAAATGATGAATGAAGTTAAAGTTCATGCCTTCGAGGCATAATGATGATATGGAATGAAAATGATGAATGAAAATAAGATTCATGCCTTCAAGGCATAATGATGATGTTAAGCATTAAGAATGAATGATTATGCTATGAATGTTTTATGAATGAAGAAGCATGTGAAAGTATTTTATTTTATGAATGGGCTTGTACCGGACCTAAGTAATGTCCACGGTTCTGGACTACCGATGAAGCTGTCCACGGTTCGGGGACTACCGATGAAGCTGTCCTTACCCTAGTAGGTCGAGATTAGCTACCTCGTATTTACTTAGGGATGCGCGCATATGATGTATGAATGTGGTACAAGCCAGGGCCCCTATGATGTTATGATTATGTTTAAATATTTAAAAGTATGATTTTAAACTAAGCATCCTTAGGATATATGCATTCACCGCATGCATCCATCCATGTTATGCATTATGTTTATGATAAGTAGGCTTATGCAAAGTAAGGTTGTGCAAGGTATGTTTATGCAAGTAAGTTTATGCAAGGTATGTTTATGCGAAGTATGTTTATGTTCATGTTAATTATGATGTCATGATTATGTTTATGTTCATGTTAATTATGATGCCATGATTATGTTTATGTTCATGTTAATTATGATGCCATGATTATGTTATGTTCATGTTAATTATGATGTCATGATTATGTTTATGTTCATGTTAATTTATGATGCTACGATTGTGTTTATGTTCATGCTAAATTATGATGCCATGATTTTATTTATGTTCGTGCTAAATTATGATGCCATGATTCTATTTATGTTCATGCTAAGAATGATGCCATGATTGTGTTTATGTTTATGATACGAAGTATGCTATGATATGTAGGATTGAAGCATTATGTTTATGTTTATGTGACGTATGGATTTTTGTGAGTAGGAAAAGGGTCTTACTAAGCATATGTGCTTATAGTCTTATTTTTCTTATTCCGCAGATCAAGCAAGAGATTACTAAGGGAAGCAGCAGGAGAGGCAAGAACATGTGTGTGTGGTAGTGACATGGCTAAGGATTCCTCTCATTTTACTTATCGCATGTTTGGTGCACTGAAAATACTTATTTTGGTTTTATGCTCAACTTATGATAGTTATGCCCAGAAACAACTTACTATTCATGAAGTTTATGAATGAGCTACTTGCTACTTGGAATGCTTATGGATAAGTTATGGAAAGTTGATATCATGATGCTATGTATGCTGGTATTATGTTAAGTATAATGTCACCATGTCCATGAATGATAACTTAGGCATGTGTATATGATTTATGTACTAGTTGCATGGTTAAAAGCATGTGTAGAAGAAAAATTATTATTCCGCTGCATTAAGATGTTTTATATGTACATGTATGTTTAGCGTAACGCCGCTTTATGGAAAAAAAAAGCGGGCGTTACAGGTTGGTATCAGATCAGTTGTCATCTCACTACACACACATCAAGCCTTCTTCCTGCTGCTTCCAAGTAAGTACCTCTATGCGTACTTTATATTTTCTTGTATGAATTTTTGGAATATGCAAGTAAGGATGATACCTATGATTCTAGAATATGCAAGCATGAAGGATGTTTTATGATGAAAGGTACTGTAGGATATGTGACTATGAACGATATATATTTTTCTTATGAAATCAGATATATTAGGATTCAATATGGGTTAGGGATAACAATAACACATATTAACCATACTTGTCCTTTATGAAGGAAAGCATGGCTAGGAGACAGAGTAACCGACTTAATGAGACTACTCCCTCTCCTGATCTGGTGCAATTAGTGACCCAGCTTCAGCGTCAAGTTACGGAGCAGCAGCAAACCATCAATACCCTAATGAACCAACAAGAAAATTCTACTACTCCACCAGCGAATCAGACTACTATACCCGTGGCGCCTACGGTTACGCAAACTCCTCTGACAGGCTCGACCACTGTGGCACGACAAGAGGCTTATCTGATCCAGTGGTTGAGGCTGAAATCGGAAAATTTCTCGGGTGCTGGTGAACCATGGGATGCCCAGGCGTGGTTCAAGACGGTGGGAAGTACACTGGAGCTGCTGGACTGGCCCGAGCATGAGAAGATCAAGTGTGCATCATTCTGCCTTTCTGGGGATGCCAGAATGTGGTGGGAAAGGGTCAAGGCCAAGAGACAGGTGAACCAGATGGCGTGGTCAGATTTCGAATCAGAATTCTTTGAAGAATTCTTCAACATGCGTGTCACAAACAAACACTACGACGAGTTCACGAAATTCCGATAGGGCAATCTCTCGGTCAATGAAGCTGTGAAGAAATTCAATCGACTGGCTCGTCTGTGCCCTGAGCTGGTCCGCACGGAGAAAGAGAGGGTCTGTCTTATGTTGAAGATGTTGCGGCCCGAAATAGCCCTGAATGTGGCTGGCGGAGTTAACAGACCCCAGACCGCCGAGGAACTGTTTAGTAGTGCCCTACTCACTGAGCACTATCTGAATAATATCAATCAGCAAAGGAAGGCGATGAATGAAAGTAAGAATCAAGTTCACTCCGGGATTCTCGATTCTTTCTCTCATTATCCTTAATGTTCTTCCGTTAATGATCGCTTAGGAGGTCAAAAGTCCCAGAGCACTCACTCTATTTGGAAGGGAGATCAAGGTGGTAAACGAAAGCCATGGAACACCGCTCAAGGGGGCCCAGTAAATAAACAGACCAAGCCTTCCCCATGCGCGACATGCGGGAAAAACCACTCCGGGGAATGCCGCAAGGGTACGAACCGGTGTTTCATCTGTGGTGTGGAAGGGCATATGGCGGCTTACTGCCCTACCAAGGACCAGGCCTCTCCCCAACAACTGGTTCAGTACTAGGGTGCACCAGTGAAATTACACTGTATGCAAGCTGAGCTGGAAGGTACCCCAATGCTGGAGGCCCAACCGACTATGATGAATGCTAGGGTTTTCTCGGTTACCAAGGAGGACGCTGCGGAAGCTTCTACGGTTGTCACAGGTCAGATACTTATTTTCAGTCAGTACGCTACGACATTATTTGATACTGGGGCAACGCACTCGTTTAATTCTGTGCTATATACCAAGAAGATAGATATGCTTCCGCAAGTGTTAGATTGCAAGTTCTTAACAACCCTGCCTTCGGGAGAAATAATGACATCCACCCACGTGCTGCATGCGGTGCCGGTCGGAATCGCAGAAAGGGAACTCTCCTACGATCTGATAGTACTCAACATGCAAGATTTCGATGTTATAATGGGAATGGATTTTCTGAGTAAATACGGTGCTTCTATTGAGTGCCGTAAGCGAAAGGTGGTCTTTCGACCTGAGGCAGGTTCTATGTTTGAGTTCGTTGGAGAGCCAAGGAAAAGAACCAGGAAATGCTTATCAACTCTCCAGGCTCAGAAGATGTTAAACAAAGGATGTACTGGGTTCCTAGCGTATGTGGTTGATGCCAGTCAAATGAAGAACTAGAAGCTGGAAGATGTTAGGGTGGTATGCGATTATCCAGAGGTATTCCCAGATGAATTACCAGGATTAGCTCCTGATAGAGAAGTGGAATTCGAGATCGAATTGGTTCCTGGTACTAACCCGATCTCCAAGGCACCTTACCGTATGGCGCCGGGTGAATTAAAGGAGCTTCAAGAACAGCTACAGGAGTTGCTGGATAAGAGATTTATTCACCCTAGTCATTCCCCGTGGGGAGCTCCGGTACTGTTTGTGAAAAAGAAAGACGGATCTATGCGAATGTGTATAGATTATCGAGCGCTGAACAACGTAACGATCAAGAACAGGTATCCCCTTCCGAGGATAGATGACCTGTTTGACCAATTGAAAGGAGCCACCGTTTTCTCAAAAATTGATCTGAGGTCTGGTTATCATCAGGTTAGAGTAAAATAGGAGGATATTCCGAAGACGGCCTTCCGAACAAGGTATGGACATTTTGAATTTGTGGTTATGCCCTTCGGTGTGACCAATGCTCCTGCCATGTTTATGGACCTTATGAATCGGGTATTTTCGTCTTTCCTCGACAAATTTGTAATCGTCTTCATCGACGATATTGTTATTTATTCGAGGAACCAAGAGGAGCACGCCGAGCATCTGAAGATAGTATTACAGACTCTTCGGGAAAAACAATTGTATGCAAAGTTCTCCAAATGTGAGTTCTGGCTCGACCAAGTAGGCTTTTTGGGCCATATTATTTCCAAAGATGGGGTTATGGTAGATCCAACAAAGATTGAAGCGGTGAATAACTGGAGTCGGCCAAAGAACGCCAGTGAAATCAGAAGTTTCCTTGGGCTGGCAGGCTATTACCGAAAATTTGTGGAGGATTTCTCAAGAATTGCAGCCCCTCTAACGGCCCTCACCAGGAAGGATAAAAAGTATGAATGGACGGAAAACTGTGAAAGGAGTTTCTTGGAACTAAAAAGGAGACTTACAAGTGCTCCAATTCTTACCCTTCCAGAATGTAACCAGAGTTTCGACCTGTATAGCGATGCCTCCAAACTGGGACTTGGAGCTGTACTTATGCAGGGGGGTAAGGTCATTGCCTACGCCTCTAGACAACTCAAGGAACATGAACAGAATTACCCCACTCACGATCTGGAACTGGCCGCTGTGGTCTTCGCTCTTAAGGTATGGAGGCATTATCTGTATGGAGCGTAGTGTAGGATTTATACAGATCACCAGAGTCTGCGATATTTCTTCACTCAGAAAGATCTGAATATGAGGCAACGCCGATGGCTGGAGTTGGTGAAAGATTACGACTGTGAGATCTTCTACCATCCAGGTAAGGCAAACAAGGTGGCTGATGCACTCAGCCGGAAGTCAAGTGCCACCTTGATGTCCATATCTAGATTACCCCGACCACTCGAAAGAGAAATTGTGAATTTTGGGGTCGAAGTCATCTCCGGACAACTTTCTACCATGACAATATCACCGACGCTGTTCGAGGACATATTGGAAAAACAAAATGGTGATCTGAGCCTTCAGAGAATCAAACAAGAGATCCTAGAAGGGAAGGGCGATGGTTTTCGTATCGCCGACGGGGGAGTACTTTACCTCGGGGATCGCCTATGTATCCCTAATGATCCGAAGCTACGGAGGGAAATATTGGCAGAAGCTCACGGAACCCCTTATTCGATGCATCCAGGATCCACCAAAATGTATCAAGACCTGAAGGAAAAATTCTGGTGGTCCGGTATGAAGAGAGATGTGGCTCAGCATGTTGGCACTTGCCTGACCTGCCAACGAGTGAAGGCAGAGCACCAGCGACCCGGAGGAGTTCTGCAGCCACTTCCGATTCCGGAATGGAAATGGGAAGATATTTCTATGGATTTTATTTCAGGACTTCCCAGGACTACCAACGGATATGATGCGATTTGGGTAATTGTGGACAGGCTAACGAAGTCTGCTCACTTCCTAGCAATCAAGATGACTTATTCGATTGAGCAACTGGCTCAATTATATGTTAAGGAGATAATCAGGCTTCATGGAGTTCCCAAGACCATCATCTCAGATAGGGATGGTCGCTTTACCTCGCATTTTTGGGAGTGTGTTCAGAAGTCTCTCGGCACTAAACTACGATTCAGCACCGCCTTTCACCCTCAGACTGACGGACAAACTGAACGAGTGAATCAAGTACTGGAGGACATGTTGCGAGCTTGTGCCTTGGATTTCAAAGGGAGCTGGTGCCGATATCTATGTTTAGCGGAATTCGCTTACAATAATAGCTACCAAGCTACTATCGGAATGACACCTTATGAAGCTTTGTACGGGAGGAGATGTAGGTCTCCGATCTGTTGGTACGAAGGTGGTGAAAAGAAGGAGATGGGGCTCACAACGGATGTCATCGACAGCACCACCCGAGCTATACAGAATATTCGACAATGGATAGAAGCTGCTCAGAGCCGGCAGAAGAGTTATGCAGATGTCCGGCGTAGACCACTGGAATTTAATGTTGGAGATTTAGTGTTCCTCAAAGTGGCTCCTATGAAAGGAGTAACGAGATTTGGAAAGAGAGGAAAACTGAATCCGCGATATGTGGGACCATACCTGATCCGGAAGCGAGTTGGCAAGGTGGCATATGAGCTGGAGCTGCCTCGGGAGATGTCAGCTATTCATAATGTGTTCCATGTGTCAATGCTTAAGAAGTGTATTCTGGACATGGATCAAGTGATCGAGCCACAGACAGTACAAGTTCAGGAGGACCTAAGTTATGAAAGTCGACCTATCCAGATCTTGGACCGAGAAGTCAAGAAGCTAAGGAGCAAGGAGGTACCCTTAGTCAAGGTCCTATGGCAAAGTCAACGGTTCGAGGAAGCTACCTGGGAACGCGAGGACGAGATGAGACGCAAGTACCCGGAGTTGTTCTAAGTTCGAGGATGAACTTTCACGAGGTATGGGGGATTGTAACGACCCGAAAAATTCTCTTAATATTTTCCTTAAAATATTGATTATGTCTAGATAATTTTTCGAGGGACCTAGAGATATTAGTATGAATCTTAGCCTAGAAATCCATGATCTTTCTCATTTAAATTGAGAAACTAAGTACTAATGGGTCTTATATGGGCTTTTCAGTACCATGGTTATTGGTGGATTTTGGGCAAAATTTAATATAAATATAAATGGATTTTAATTAGGAATATTAGCATAATTATGGGGGATTTTTAGGGGAATTTTCAGGAAATAATGGAAAATAAAATAAAAATAAAGTGCATGGATCAAGGATTAAACCTTGGACCTATGGTACCATCATGCATGTACTAACCAATTCACCTAGCAAGGGAGTGCTAGTAGAGGATGAAGTGGATTTTGGTTAAGGCTTAGGGGAAAATGAAGAGTCATGAAAGGAAGAGACACCATGACTCTTCACTTGCCTCCTTAATGTGGTATAAAGAGATGGCATGGGAGTTACTTTGCTTCTTCCACCAAGTCCACCATTCTCCCTCCTCCTTCTTCATCCTAGCCGAAACCCCAAGGGGGGATTTTCTCTTGGGAAAAGTTCCCAAGAAGGCTTCTCCTTCAAGATCCAAGGTTTTGTTCAAGGTTACAAGGGTTAGAGGTGGTCAAAAGGCAACAAGGTCTTCATCCTTCTCTCAAATCTAAGGTCTATAACCAAGATAGTCTAAGGTAAGACCCCCTCACCTGTGGTGTAATGGTTTTCTTGATATGGATATGATCTAAGTTTTTGTTTGAGATCTAAGATGAAAAATCCATGAAGGAGGACTTAGGGTTTCGGCCACCTCCAAGTTTCCATGGCTAGGGTTAGTTTTAACTCTCTAATGATGGTTCTTATGTTTCCTTATGATGTAAGTGATGTTAGTGGTGATTCATATGAATTCTTACATGCTTAATAGTTCTTATAAATTTCGGCCAAGAACCCTAATCCATGGTTGGACCTTGATCTAACCATTCAACATGTAAATTTTGTTTCCCTATGATATGATGGATAGTAATTGTGTTTTATAAGAATTTTTCCATGAATTTTATAGACCTTTAGGTTTCGGCCAAGAGCAAATCTAGGGTTAAGGGATTAGGGTTAGCCTTAATTAGGGGATCAAATGTTTTCTATGGCATTTTATGTTTGTATGGGATGTTATTGGTGATCTATATGAATTTTTTTCCATGGACCTAGGGTTCCTTAGGGTTTCGGCCAAGGCCATAACCAAGGGTTTGGAGTGGGTTAAGACCACAAGGATGCATGTTTATAGGGTACTATGATGTATGTATATGTTTAAGTATGTTGGAAGAATCTTTATGCCAATCAAAACCCTAGCTTATGGGTCATGACTTGTATGTTAGGTTATTTGTTATGATGATTCATAAATGTTTAGACCATGTGCCATGAACCTAAGGAAATGTATCATGTATGAAAGGATCTAGGCATGTTTTCCTATGTATCATGACCATGTATGTTTTTATGAATTAAGATACTAATTATGTAGGTATGCCATGAGATAGGAATGATATGTATGTATGCCATGATCTATGAATGATATGTATGATTTATGAATGATATGTATGCATGTCATGTTATGGATGAAAATGATGAATGAAGTTAAAGTTCATGCCTTCGAGGCATAATGATGATATGGAATGAAAATGATGAATGAAGATAAGATTCATGCCTTCAAGGCATAATGATGATGTTAAGCATTAAGAATGAATGATTATGCTATGAATGTTTTATGAATGAAGAAGCATGTGAAAGTATTTTATTTTATGAATGGGCTTGTACCGGACCTAAGTAAGGTCCACGGTTCTGGACTACCGATGAAGCTGTCCACGGTTCTGGACTACCGATGAAGCTGTCCACGGTTCGGGGACTACCGATGAAGCTGTCCTTACCCTAGTAGGTCGAGATTAGCTACCTCGTATTTACTTAGGGATGCGCGCATATGATGTATGAATGTGGTACAAGCCAGGGCCCCTATGATGTTATGATTATGTTTAAATATTTAAAAGTATGATTTTAAACTAAGCATCCTTAGGATATATGCATTCGCCGCATGCATCCATCCATGTTATGCATTATGTTTATGATAAGTAGGCTTATGCAAAGTAAGGTTGTGCAAGGTATGTTTATGCAAGTAAGTTTATGTAAGGTATGTTTATGCGAAGTATGTTTATGTTCATGTTAATTATGATGTCATGATTATGTTTATGTTCATGTTAATTATGATGTCATGATTATGTTATGTTCATGTTAATTATGATGTCATGATTATGTTTATGTTGATGTTAATTTATGATGCTACTATTGTGTTTATGTTCATGCTAAATTATGATGCCATGATTTTATTTATGTTCGTGCTAAATTATGATGCCATGATTCTATTTATGTTCATGCTAAGAATGATACCATGATTGTGTTTATGTTTATGATACGAAGTATGCTATGATATGTAGGATTGAAGCATTATGTTTATGTTTATGTGACGTATGGATTTTTATGAGTAGGAAAAGGGTCTTACTAAGCCTATGTGCTTATAGTCTTATTTTTCTTATGCCGCAAATCAAGCAAGAGATTACTAAGGGAAGTAGCAGGAGAGGCAAGAACATGTGTGTGTGGTGGTGACATGGCTAAGGATTCCTCTCATTTTACTTATCGCATGTTTGGTGCACTGAAAATGCTTATTTTAGTTTTATGCTCAACTTATGATAGTTATGCCCAGAAACAACTTACTATTCATAAAGTTTATGAATGAGCTACTTGCTACTTGGAATGCTTATGGATAAGTTATGGAAAGTTGATATCATGATGCTATGTATGCTGGTATTATGTTAAGTATAATGTCACCATGTCCATGAATGATAACTTAGGCATGTGTATATGATTTATGTACTAGTTGCATGGTTAAAAGCATGTGTAGAAGAAAAATTATTTTCCGCTGCATTAAGATGTTTTATATGTACATGTATGTTTAGCGTAACACCGCTTTATGGAAAAAAAAACGGGCGTTACAAGATGATTGTACATTAGGGAAGCCATTTTGGCGGAACTAGCCGAAGCTACCGATCCAAGACCCAAACTAGTTAGACCAGAATTTATCAAAAAGTAATTTTGAAAATGAAATTTCACTAAAAGGTTTTATCAAGGAAAGGGTTGATGATCCAATAAGGCTACGGCCAAAGAAGGCCTTGTGCCTCGCCAAGACCTGGAAGCCAATTTTTGAAATTCAAATTTAATTTACTCTTTGTCAAATTCGAATCTAACACAAATTTTCAGTTAATCTTAGATTCAAATATTCCTTTTCAAAATAAATTATGTTTAAAAAAATTAATTGAACTTTTCAAAATTAATCATGGTCTTTTCAAAATAAATCTTTCTACTAAAATCTGTCTCACAAAAACCCGTAAGGTTAACGTGATTGATAACTCTAGATTGGGTGAGACAGACTATGTTGTGAAAATCAATTTAGGCTATTCCTGATTCTAATTGGATCCAAATCAACAAACTCTTTATGTGTAGGAACATAAAAATTTGGACCAATGGATGTTGGATAGCGGGTGCTCCAGACACATGACTGGGGACAAATTGAAATTCACCAAACTCAAGTTTAAGAACCTAGGCTCAGTAGCATTTGGCAATAATGCTACACTCAAAGTGATTGGGTCAGGTAACATTGAACTCAAATCTGATTTCGTTATTAAAAAGGTATTGTTGGTTGAAGACTTCAAATTCAACTTGCTTAGTATAAGTCAATTGTGTGATACTGGTTATGTAGTTACCTTTATTAACTCTAACTGCCTGATTAGAAACTTGCAAGACTCAGAAATCATGCTTAAGGGCTCTAGGAAAAATAATGTTTACACTATAAACCTACCCTTAGTACCTAAATGCATGTTAACTCAGTTAGAAGAATCAAACCTCTGGCATAGGAGATTAGGTCACACTAATCTGAGATTAATTTCGAAAATCACTCAACTTAACCTAATTAAAGGAATACCTAAAATCAAGAATCATGAAAACTTAATATGTGAATCATGCAATCAAGGAAAACAAACCAGGTCTAATCACAAACTAATTCAATCAGATCTAACTCAAACCACACTTAAGCTCCTGCACCTTGACCTATTTGATTCACATGGAGCCAAGTCACTAAGCGGAAACCGATACTGCTTAGTAATTGTTGATGATTACTCTAGGTTTACCTGGGTGAGGTTCCTAAAGACCAAAGATGAAACCCTAAACCTATTTAGTGATTTTTGTAAGTTAGTTGAAAATCAAAATGATACCAAAATCAAGAGACTTAGGAGTTATCACGGGGGAGAGTTTGAAAATCAATGATTCGAGGAGTTTTGTAAGATAAACGGGTATATACACGAATTTTCGTGTCCTAGAACCCCCTAGCAAAATGGGATAGTTGAACGAAAAAATAGAACCCTACAGGAAGCCGCTAGGGCTATGCTCAATGAATTCAACCTAGCTAACCAATTTTGGGCAGAAGCAATTAGTACGGCTTGCTATATCCAAAATAGGGTCCTAATTAACAAACGCCATAATAAAACACCCTATGAATTGTACTACCATAGACTTCTAAACCTACATTACCTAAGGGTCTTTGAGTGCAAAGACCATATCCTAAACGCCAAGGACTATCTAGGTAAATTCCAGTCTAAGTCAACCCCAGGGGTCTTCTTAGGATACTCAACAACAAGTAGAGCATATAGAGTTTACAACAACCAAACTAACAAAATTGAGGAAACAACCAATCTACTATTTGATGAAGAAATTAATTCAAAATCTGATAATCCAGATCTAAATTCATCAAATATTGATCACGAAAATAATGAACAAACTGTTGAACCATTAATTGAACCCCTAAATGAACTGACTATTGAACCAACTATTGAGTCAATTGAACCAATAATTGAACCAACCCAAGTAGTTGAACCAAATACTGAACCAAACCGACCAGCCGGACCTGAGGCTGAACCAAGTTCTAGAAAAACTAAGAAACCCAGACTCAGTCACCCAACTGATCAAATTGTGGGTGATCCAACCTTAGGAGTCAGAACTAGGTTTTCCTATAGAAACCTTAGTCAGATTGCACTGATTTCAAAAATTGAACCTAAGACTATGGAGGAAGCCTTACCTGATCCTGATTGGATCATAGCGATGCAGGAAGAGTTAGCCCAGTTTGAGAGGAACCAAGTCTGGGAACTAGTACCTAAACCTGAGGGCAAATCCATTATTGATACTAAGTGGGTTTTTAGGAATAAGCTAAATGATCAAGGAGAAATAGTGAGAAATAAAGCCCGCTTAGTAGCTAAAGGGTTCAGTCAAGTCTGTCGGAACCCGGATGGCTAGAGAGGAGGGGGTGAATATAGCCAGACACAATTTCTTGATCTTTGATACTTCTGCGTGATCAGATTAGTAACAGCGGAAACAAAAACACAGAAGCAGAAATAAAGAACAGCAAGCAAAACACAAAGGGAAAGCAAACCGACGCTAACACCTAGATATACAAGGTTCGGGGATAACTTGCCCCTACTCCTTGGCGTGCCCGTGAGGTGGGCGATCCCTTGATCGTCGGCAGATCAAGCCCCGGTGAACTCCGGATAGTAGCAGCCTCCTTCTCGGTGGAGAAATCTCTCCACAAGTGATCTCAAGAAGATACAAGTTAAGCACAGAGACACTCGAGAAGACAAGCTCACACAGATGTAACAAAATCGCTCAAGCACAAAGCAACAGAGAGCACGAACACAGCCCAGCCAAACTTCCCAAGTTTCTGTCTTGTTCGCCTCCGCTCCTCTGCATCCAGCTTTGTCTCTTAAGCTCCCTCTCACCATCGCAAGCTTCATCAGCATCCACTGAGCCAGCCTGAACCCACTGACCTTCCTGAGCACTCAGTCCACTGAAGACCTCCTCTCCAGCTGAGTCTCCGTCAGTCGCCAGCTGCTCCAGTTGCCGTTGAAACCTGAGAAGGAGAAACAAACAAACCTGCTCCAAGGAAAGCCTCCCATTGACCCTCCTTGAGTGTTTGAATCACCTGCTATCACCTGCACACTCCAATAGAGGCTTAGCAATGCATATCAAAAAGAAATCAGCAAGTAGCAGAGAATCGGCAGTGAAAACATACGTGATCAGAGCTTCTGACAGCTTATTTGAATTAAAGTTCTGCTCCTGATCGGTCACCAGACCGATCAGGGAGGAGCCTGATCGGTCACTAGACCGATCCAGCAGTCTTCTGCATACTCCTGATTGGTCCCCAGACCAATCCAGCAATCTTCTGCACACTCCAGATCGGTCCCCAGACCAATCAGGCTCCAGCCTGATCGGTCACCAGACCAATCAGGCTCCAGCCTGATCGGTCACCAGACCAATCAGGCCACTCCCAGACCAATCAGGCTCCATCCTGATCGGTCCAGGTCTGATTAAATCCTAAGTCTTTGATCGGTCACCAGACCGTTCAGAACCTGATCAGTAGGGGAACTCAACTCACTGAGTGCTCCCTGATCGGTCACCGGACCGATCAGGAGCCGTTCAGTGAGTGAAACGCATACTCCCTGATCGGTCACCAGACCGATCAGTCATCGCTGGATCGGTCACCAGACCGATCCACGAAGGAGCACCATGCCAACTCCCTGATTGGTCACCAGACCGATCCAAGGGCTCCAACCTAGCCCTCCAAGCTAGGATTTCATCCACCTTAGCCCTCCAAGCTAAGGATTTTTCACCTAACCCTCCAAGTTGGGAATTTGCACCTAACCCTCCAAGTTAGGACTTTTCACCTAGCCCTCCAAGCTAGGACTTTTCACCCAACTCTTCCAGATTAGGACTTTCCAAACCTAGCCCTCCAAGCTAGGACCTGACCCTCCAAGCCAGGACTTTTTCACCTAACTCTCCAAGATGGGACTTTTCACCTAACCCTCCAAGTTAGGACTTTTCACCTAGCCCTCCAAGCTAGGACTTTTCACCCACCTCTTCCGAATTAGGACTTTTCCACACCTAGCTTCACTCACCAGGACCCGACTTCACTCACCGGGATTTCCATCACCTGGCTTCACTCACCAGGACCCGGCTTCACTCACTGGGATTTCCATCACCTGGCTTCACTCACCAGGACCCGGCTTCACTCACCGGGATTTCAACCCAAATTCGCTCAACCAAACTTAAATCGTTGTCAACACCAAAACAACAATCAGGGTCAGACTGCATCAACAATCTCCCCCTTTTTATTGTTTGACAACTCGATTTAAGTTTAGGCATTAAATGATCAATTGAAGACAGTTCAATTATTGTAAGGGAATCAAGATCCTCCCCCTACAATAACCCTAAACTTAATCAACCATTTTCTCCCCCTTTGTCAAACATCGAAAAGGGTATGGTTATTAAGTTTGAACATACCTCCCCCTCAAACACGGGTCTCTCCCCAAACCCAAAATAATCAAAGAACAATTTTTGAATTGCATATGAAAGACATATACCATAAATGTATCATGGCAACAATGTATATACATCATATGGCAATAAGCGTGAATTGCACATGTAAACATATACAGAAATGTATCATGGTCAAACATGTATATGTGTCATATGACAAGTAATAATGCAGCTTCATCAGACTTATGATTGATTCAGAAAAATTTCTGATGTATCTATGAACAATCAGTTTTTAAAAAAATTTCTGTAATTCTGATTCGTACAAGATAGGACTGCATTAACACTTGGACTTCCATGTGAAGACATATACAGAAGTATATCATGGTCAAATACGTATATGCTTCATAGGACGAGTAAGGAATACATCTGTATCTGACACATAGTCATGATTGGTCTCCGTGACCGATCAATTTCGTTGATTACTCGATACAGAAATATTTTTGATTAGTCTGGGGACCGATCAGCTTTCAGAAAAATTCCTGAAACTCTGATACGTTCCTGATCAGACTGCATTAACAATTTGCATCCCATAACAGGAGAGAGGACTCTATTGATATTCATCGTTTCAGAAAAATTTCTGAAACATGACATTAAGAACAAGAGTCATGACTCAACAAGCCCTTTCTTATGAATTTGAACATTCCAACATAGGTTTGTATCAAATCACTATTAAGTACCAGGTTTGTATCACTTGAACAATTTTGTGCTCCTTAAGTACCAGGTTTGTACCAATGGGTGATCAAATATGTTTCAATTGTAAATGGATTGTATCATGTTTGTTTGTAGTATGATCATTAAACTGATACAATTCGACGAGAGGAGATCGGACTGAGGAGTTTTGACCCAATCATGGAACTTACTGATCAGTGTTGATCTGATCGGTCACCGGACCGATCAGAGGGATCCCTGATCGGTCGGTGGACCGATCTGGGTTCAGACAGAAGGTTTTTCAGTTTCAGATTTCAGAAACCGACTTCAGCAATTCTGAAATCAGGTTTGTTTCAATTCTTAGTCATTCCCAAACCTCTAATTCAATTGATTTTAATTACCTTGGTTCCAAACATGGGGTCTCTTAACCAAGTGTTATTCCATATCAAGAATTAAGAGTTTCTATGAGGAGAAACAACACATATTTGTATCAATTTTGATGAATACGTTCTAAGTATGAACTTGAGTCCCAAACACAGGTTTATATCAAAGCATGATCAGTGGGAAATCAAACAAGTCATGGAATTTAAAACATCATAACCTATGTTATCATGTTGTTCTTAACCAAAATTAGGTTTGTGCCAATTCCAATGGATGATTAAAATTTCAAAACATGCTTATTTGACATTATGATCAATTTAAGCTATGTGTTCATCCTGTTCTTAATCAAAATGGGTATGTCATAGATTAATGTTAATCATCCAAACATCAAAGTCATGGCATACTCATCTAGATTCGTCTCCAAAATAATAAGAAAAGCTTAAGCCTAGACCTTAAACTCATGTTCTTTGTCTAATCAGGTATTGTGAGATTTTCATAGTGATTTTCGAATTAGCACTAACTAATTCATGTGTCCATACTTGTTCAATAGCATGCCTTCATGTTGTCTAACACATACAAGAAAATCATGGCATACTTGATTATGGAAGAACTTAAACACTAAAGTAGATTATATCATGACTAAGTACTTTAACACATGAATACCATAAAAATCACTAGCCAAGGGATTATATTGTCATAAGATCTAAAACAATGGAGCTCAAAGCATTTAATTCGAATTTTCCATAACCATCCATGTGAATGACAATTTTCCTTTGGTCATGGGTTTGGAGCACCAAATATCAGCCTCCCATGTTGATAGATGCTCCCCCTCAAATAATGCTTATACAATTCTAAAGATAGAGGTTTTAGGTACCCAAATTTTGGGACCTAAAGAACCTTCAATCAAAGACTTGGGCACCCATGCCTTAGTCATTTTCTTTTTAACCCTAGGAAAATTTGATGATCTAAAATGTGTTCTAGACATTAATGACACAAAGGTCGGTTCTTTAGGTCGGTAACCTATACCGGCCTTGTTGTAAACCGCCCTTTGGGAGTTTAAGATCATGTCTAGGGTTTTGGAGCTTGTTGAAAATTTTTCAAAAACAATCTTGAGATTTTCAATTTCACCCTTTAAGATCTTATTCTCATTCTCAAGGGATTTGTCATGCAAATCATTAATGTCCTCTACCTTAGAGGATTTCAATTCTTTTACTTCCAACCTTAATGCTTTGACTTTGGCCTTAGATTTCTTAAGCATTTTTGTCAAGCACACTATTGTTTTATAGCATTTGTCTAACTCCGGAGAGATTACCTCTTCATCATCCGAAAATGATGAAGGCGCGGTTGGGGAGCTTCTCGATTCATTATCACTCTCATCCTTTGAATCTTCTAAGGACACTAGAGCCACGTGACAGTGGATGTCCTCCTCCTCTTTTTCCTTCTTCTTCTTGTTGTCACCTGCCACTAAAGCAATACCTTTCTCCTTTGGACTTTTGTTAGAGATCTCATGCAACTCCATTTCACAAAATAGATCTTCTAACTTAATAATTGAAAGATCCTTGGATACCTTATAGGCATCCACCATAGATGACCACAAGGCATTCCTAGGAAATGCTTTTAGAATGTACCTCACTAAGTCTCGGTTTTCCACCTTTTCATTGATGGAATGTAAGCCATTGATGATTTCTTTGAACCGACAATGAAGCATACTTACAGTTTCATTTTCTCCCATTGTCAAGTTCTAGAGTTGGCTGAGAAGGAGGTCCTTCTTGACTATCCGTGTATCTTGAGTTCTCTCATGGAGCTCAATGAGTTTGTTCCACAAGTCTCTGGCAGAGGTGAAGAGACCAATCTTGATCAATTGCTCTTTGGTCATCCCACATTGTAAGGTGACCACAGCTTTGGCATTTGCTTCACCTTTCCGGATTTGCTCAGCCGACCACTTGGAAAACTCAAGCTCCTTTCCTTCATTATCCTTTGGAAGGGAAACCCCCTCCTTGACAGCAAACCACAAACTCATATTTGTCTTTAAGTAAAACTCCATTCTTGACTTCCAATATGAAAAATCAGTGCCGTCGAGGAATGGAGGTTGGTTTGTGCTCAATCCTTCTCTTCCAGCCATCTTGTTGTAAGCTCTCGAATGTTAAGCCGTGAACAGAGCCCCAAACTCTGATACCACTTGTTGGAACCCGGATGGCTAGAGAGGGGGGGTGAATATAGCCAGACACAATTTCTTGCTCTTTGATACTTCTGCGTGATCAGATTAGTAGCAGCGGAAACAAAAACACAGAAGCAGAAATAAAGAACAGCAAGCAAAACACAAAGGGAAAGCAAACCGACGCTAACACCTCGATATACAAGGTTCGGGGATAACTTGCCTCTACTCCTTGGCGTGCCCGTGAGGTGGGCGATCCCTTGATCGTCGGCAGATCAAGCCCCGATGAACTCCGGATAGTAGCAGCCTCCTTCTCGGTGGAGAAACCTCTCCACAAGTGATCTTAAGAAGATACAAGTTAAGCACAGAGACACTCGAGAAGACAAGCTCACACAGATGTAACAAGATCGCTCAAGCACAAAGCAACAGAGAGCACGAACACAGCCCAGCCAAACTTCCCAAGTTTTTGTCTTGTTCGCCTCCGCTCCTCTGCATCCAGCTTTGTCTCTTAAGCTCCCTCTCACCATCGCAAGTTTCATCAGCATCCACTGAGCCAGCCTGAACCCATTGACCTTCCTGAGCACTCAGTCCACTGAAGACCTCCTCTCCAGCTGAATCTCCGTCAGTCGTCAGCTGCTTCAGTTGTCGTTGAAACCTGAGAAGGAGAAACAAACAAACCTGCTCCAAGGAAAGCCTCCCATTGACCCTCCTTGAGTGTTTGAATCACCTGCTATCACCTGCACACTCCAATAGAGGCTTAGCAATGTATATCAAAAAGAAATCAGCAAGTAGCAGAGAATCGACAGTGAAAACAGACGCTATCAGAGCTTCTGACAGCTTATTTGAATTAAAGTTTTGCTTCTGATCGGTCACCAGACCGATCAGGGAGGAGCCTGATCGGTCACCAGACCGATCCAGCAGTCTTCTGCATACTCCTGATTGGTCCCCAAACCAATTCAGCAATCTGCTGCCCACTCCAGATCGGTCCCCAGACCAATCAGGCTCCAGCCTGATCGGTCACCAGACCAATCAGGCCACTCCCAGACCAATCAGGCTCCATCCTGATCGGTCCAGGTCTGATTAAATCCTAAGTCTTTGATCAGTCACCAGATCGTTCAGAACCTGATCAGTAGGGGAACTCAACTCACTGAGTGCTCCCTGATCGGTCACCAGACCGATCAGGAGCCGTTCAGTGAGTGAAACGCATACTTCCTGATCGGTCACCAGACCGATCAGTCATCGCTGGATCGGTCACCAGACCGATCCACGAAGGAGTGATGGACCCAAATGAACTGTCACGAAATGTGGGTCTCAAATTTAAATATGTTTATAAAAATCCTGGAAACCCTTTTTGCAATCAAAAATATGAAAACGTAGTAAAGGGGCCACAGGTCATATTTTTCCTAGAGACTAGTTGAGAGTTTGTTTGATTCGAGCTCGTGTTTGTTTGTCGTTGATATTTTTGGGTTTCAATCAAAACGTTTGAGTTAGGGATGTAATCGGAAATTACAATGCAATGAGATACAAGATGCGAGCCACCAAAACTTGATACGTAAGGAATTAAGCTTATGTATGCAAAACAAAACCAACTGGCATGCGAGAATGAATGAGATTTCATGAATCAACTCAAGCAAATAGAACTTCAAACTGACTGCAATGTTCAGAATTAATCAGAGGCAGAAATGGATGAAGGATTCAGAATCAGCTGAATGCAAATAGAAGCTGAAATCAGGTGCAATAATTCCCTGAAAGGTAAGTTTACTTGATTCCAATCAATGTTGACTCTTTACTTGATACAAAGGCAGGATTTAATAGCTTGATACGTAGGAAATGCAGAGATGATGATTGCAGAACAATGTGCAGAAATGCAGTACAATTCCGATGCAGAACAAATGAACAAGGTAATCTGAATTCAATGCAATGGCACACCAGAATTACATTTAACTTGGCACTAATCCAATGCTGATTTGTTGCTTGATACAGAATGTAGGCTTGGAACTAAAGTGCAGTAACTATATGAACAATTCAGAAATGTTCTTGATACAGAAATGAAATGCAAGAGTGCAGAAATGAAAGGAACACGCAGGGGTGACTGATACGCAACAGTAAATTGAGCTAAATGCAAGCAATTGGAATTCAGAAACAAGTTTAATGCTAAACTATCTGAAATTCTAATATGAGAAACAAGCTGATATCAAAGAAAAGACAACTGCAACAAGACATCAGAAATAACAGGCTGATACGCAGGGCAGGATGCTGAACAAAACTGAATGCAAGCACTGAATAACTAAACAAGCTGAAATTAAGTGTAATTCAGTCCTAAATAGGTAACCTAGCTATGAGAATGCAGAATTGAAAACATATGGGAATGCAGGAACAATTAAATGAAACTGAAGTTAACTGACACAAATCTCGGCAGGTAACTGATACGCAAACTTAACAAGTTGATACGCAACAACTATACAGAAAATAAACTGGAATTGAATGCATTTGTTCAATAAACAAGATCCCTAGCTGATTACCTTGCAGGAAGTAAACCTAACTTAAGCAAAAACAATGTAAGAAAGTAAACTCAATCAGCTGATACGAAAAGGCAGTAATGAAGTGGCAGAATTCGAAATTACAGCTAAAACAGAAATTACAATAATGAATCTAAACCTCAATCCTTCCCTAGCTCAATGTACTCCTTGTTCGTCACGCAAGGGTGAGCGTCGAACCCCTAAGCTCAGCAAACCATTGAAAAATAGCTCTGCGATTCAATTCCAGCTCACACTCTGAGCCAAACTGAATTCCAAATCGATTTCCTCAATCAAGCCTTGTCCACTTGCGCGGATGGTGTGGGGATGAACCAAGCACTCCAGGGAACCCCTCCAGATAGCTCGGATGGATGACGGATTGAACAAAACCACAATCGAAGCAATTGAAGCAATCGAAGGCAGAACCGAGGAAACCCTCACTCGGCTCTGTTTTGGCCAATTCGGAGCTGGATTTTCACCAAGAACCCTTCCCAATGGCCTAGCAATTGATCTAGTAGAAGAATTGAGGGGTCGCGCCCCTTGGATTGAAGAAACTAGCTAAAGGAATGAAGAAGAAATGAAGCAGATGGTTACGGCGAGGAAGACGCGACGAGGAAGAACTGGGGAGAAATTTGATTAAATACATAAGAATGGACGGCCCAGATTGATTTGAATGAATCCAACGGCTGATCTTGCTCTGATTTGATCCAAACTTTGATGATGATGATCAGGGGTCAGGATCTGCCTTGTGGTAGCTCGGATCCTCCAGATTTGCAACGGATGGTCCAGATAAACCTAATCTTTGAATGGACGATCTATAACCCTCTGAGCTTGATCCAACGGTTGAATGAGCTCTGATTGGGATGAAACCTTCAGATCTTGATCAGAGTGCTTGATCAACCCTAACCCTAGCTCGGATTGCTTCAGATGGTCCCAGATGGCTCAGATCTAGCCGCTTTTGAATCGGACGGCCCGGATTAATCCGAAGCTTGATAACTCGATCCGGGTCCACTTCCGACTCAAGTTTGACCCAGTATGCCCTAGGTCCTGGATCCTTTCATGCCTACAAAAAATAGATCAAAAATTTAGTGGCCAAATAATCCAAATATGTGTAAATTTGTAATTAAGTCCAAAATAAGAGGAAGTCCTAAAACCTAGGGTAAAATCACAATTAAGCAAGTAAAACATGAGTCAAACATGGATTTTAGCAATTAAAATAATCAATAAAATAGTACTTATCAAGGAGCAACAACTCTCTAATTGGTCACCAAACTGATCCAGGGGCTCCAACCTAGCCCTCCAAGCTAAGATTTCATCCATCTTAGCCCTCCAAACTAAGGATTTTTCACCTAACCCTCCAAGTTGAGAATTTGCACCTAACCCTCCAAGTTAGGACTTTTCACCTAGCCCTCCAAGCTAGGACTTTTCACCCAACTCTTCCAGATTAGGACTTTCCAAACCTAGCCCTCTAAGCTAGGACCTGACCCTCCAAGCCAAGACTTTTTCACCTAACTCTCCAAGATGGGACTTTTCACCTAACCCTCCAAGTTAGGACTTTTCACCTAGCCCTCCAAGCTAGGACTTTTCACCCACCTCTTCCGAATTAGGACTTTTCCACACCTGGCTTCACTCACCAGGACCTGGCTTCACTCACCGGGATTTCCATCACCTGGCTTCACTCACCAGGACCCGGCTTCACTCACCGGGATTTCCATCACCTGGCTTCACTCACTAGGACCCGGCTTCACTCACCGGGATTTCAACCCAAATTCGCTCAATCAAACTTAAATCGTTGTCAACACCAAAATAACAATCAGGGTCAGACTGCATCAACAAAGTCGAAGGGTTAGACTATGACGAAACCTATGCCCCAGTAGCTAGACTTGAGTCTATCAGGATGTTGTTAGCCTTTGCATCCCATAAAGGATTTAAACTATACCAAATGGATGTAAAGTCAGCCTTTCTAAATGGATTCATTAAGGAAGAAGTCTATGTAGGACAACCCCCTGGTTTTGAGGACTTAAAAAGACCTGACCATGTTTACAAACTCACTAAAGCACTTTATGGACTAAAACAAACACCTAGGGCATTGTATGAACGTCTATCAACCTACCTAATCGCTAAGGAATTTAATTAGGGACAAATTGACTCAACCCTATTTATTAAGACCTTAGAAAAAGACATCTTTATTGCACAAATCTACGTCGATGATATAATTTTTGGATCCACCAACTCAAATTTCTTAAAAGAATTTGTTAAAATAATGGAAAATGAATTCGAAATGAGCTTAGTTGGTGAGCTCAACTTCTTCCTAGGGTTACAAATTAAGCAAACTAAGGATGGAAACTATGTCCATCAATCCAAATATGCTAAGGAGTTAATAAAGAAATTCAAAATAGACAACTCCAAAAGTATAAGCACCCCCATGGCCACAAATGTCAAAATAGATAGTGACCCTGATGGTAAACCAGTAGACCTTAAACTTTATAGAAGTATGATTAGTAGTCTACTTTACCTTACAGCCAGCAGACCCGATATCCTGTTTGTTGTAGGAATGTGTGCTAGATACCAAACCTGTGCTAAGGAAATGCACTTAGCAACCCTAAAAAGAATACTAAGATACATTAAGGGCACCCTAAATGTAGGGATTTGGTATCCTAGGACTTCAACTTTTGACTTGTCAGGATACTCGGATTCTGACTATGCTGGTTGTAAACTAGATAGAAAAAGTACAAGTGGAAGCTACCAACTTTTAGGAAATAGTCTAGTAAGTTGGTGTAGCTCTATCCACAACTGAAGCTGAGTATGTTGCTTTAGGAGAGTGTGTAGCACAACTATTATGGATGATGCACACTCTTAAGGACTTCCAGCTTAACTACACTCAAACTCAAGTCTACATTGATAATATAAGCTCAATTAATCTAACTAAGAATCCAATCCAACATTCGAGAACTAAACACATAGAAGTTAAACACCACTTCGTAAGAGATCATGTAGCCAGGGGTGAGATAGTCCTTAAGCATGTAGACTCTAAATCTAACTTAGCTGACATATTCACCAAACCCCTACCTAAGTCTGAGTTTAGCTCACTAAGAAGGCAGTTAGGGTTATGCTTGGTAGAATAGGAATGCTCTAATTATTTTTTTTAAAACTGTTTTATTACTTATCAGTTCCTACTTAATTTGAAAAATCATTTTCTTTGTGCAATTTGTTAAAATAATTTTTTCGACTTAGTTTTTCTTAAGTAAAAATTACCCCCTTCAAAACTAGGGCTTTTTCGCAAAATGGACTTAGCCTAGGCCCTAACCCTAGAACTACATGCACCTATAGATCTAGAAGCCAGCATCTCATAAGCACCTTAGGGTACTTTTGATTGATCACCTAGAATGGGTTGAGATGCTTAGGTCTTTGCCTTGATTCAAGATGCTTAAGTCTGTGCATCTACAGTAATTGGGACACTAAATACCAATCAACAGTAATCAAGTTAAGTGTCAAGCTTAGAAAATCTAACTTGATCAGAACACTTAACTTGACTAACCCTAGTAAAAGCTACTGTTTATAACAGTTAGTAAGTAGCTAATTGGGTTAGACAGGACCCGAAAGAGAAAATTCAAATTGATTTGGTCCAGTTTATACCTTGAATTGGTTCAGTACAACACCTTACTTCTATTAAGCATGTTTCTTTTGCTATATTATTTTTTTTAATATATGACAAAGGGGGAGAGATTGGAAAGAAGAGAAGAGAAGGTTTAAATTTTTTTTTAAATTTTAAAACTTTATCTCCTTTTTCAAAAAGTAAAATTCCTTAAGTCAATTGCCTTTTACTTGACTTAAATTATTTTCAAAATCTTCTAAATACTTGACTTAAACTATTTTCGAAATTCCTCTAAGTACTTAGTTTAAATTTCTCTAATAGAAAAGTTTCTAAGTATTTCAAAATTTCCTTGAAAACTTTCTAAAGTGCTAAAGAGGTTAGAAAATTTTTCAACTCAAAAATATGGTAGAAATTTTTTCAAAGTATTAAAACTTCAGGAAAATTCTCTAAGTGTAAATTTTCCAAGTGCCCAAACCAAATCTATTTTTTGGAAAATGTTTTCTAACTTAAACCTTTTTTTTGAAAATGTTCTAAGTATTGAAAAAAATCATTTCCCTTTTAGACTTAGAAACTTTTTCAAACCCCACAAACCTTTGAAAAACGTAGGGGGAGTTTCCTTCCAGAGGGAGAAAATTAATTTGGCACTTTACCTGCTTTTTGTTTAAACTTAACTTTTTGAACCGGGTTGCCATAAATCAAAAAGGGGAAGAATGTTGGTGCAGGCAGCACCTAAGTCGAACCTGAGTTTTGATAATGGCAAAGGGTTCAAGAGTTAAGATGTTATTTTGTTCTAATATGTTCACTGAGTGTGAAGAAAGAAGACCTGGCGAAGGACTGCTGGGCACCTAGCGAAGGGCTGCTAGGCATCAAAACCCTAAGACCTGGCGAAGGGCTGCTAGGCACCTGGCGAAGGGCTGCTAGGAGTCCAAGACCTGGCGAAGGGCTGCTGGGAATCTAAGACCTGGCGAAGGGCTGCTAGGCACCTGGCGAAGGACTGCTTGGTACCAAAGACCTGGCGAAGGGCTGCTAGGTGTTAGTGATATGAGAGAAGTGTCCTAAGGCAATCGCCTTATGATTGTAATCATTTATTCTAATAAATGAATATTCACTATTTGAGTATACATGTTTATGTATTTGATTGAGATCTTAAACTCATTTACTAAATGTTCGCAATACAATTCACAGCATGAGAGAATTTGTGATGAATTCACAACTAGTGATTATCTCTACATGTGCAATTGTGAAGTATTGAAATTGTCCCTAGTCGATGAATTGATAAATACGGACACTATCAATTCTGTTGAGACTAGCATGGATTATTCTCTAATCAGCTGATTCTCACTGGCTGGTGACATTGAGATGTCCGGAGATAAACATGAATGCTAGTTAAGGGAACTAGTTCATTGGAGTGACTGGCTGTAAAACTTCATATGGTAGTCTACATATAGATATGTCAGTGAAGTTCTTACTGCAGCTTAAGTGCGATGTTCCTTTGACTTGCGGTGTTCATGTCATCTTGGTCATGGAGACTTATACTTTGACATCTTAAGCAAGCATCTCTAAGGAGGTGTGGACCCAGGATGATTGGGTATAAGCCGAAGTGCCCGAAGATGTTTGAACAGCCTACAAAGGATTCACCACTCCTTGCGAGGAGATGTATACCCGAGGCCTATCGTCGGATTGTTACTCGAAGCCTCTTGCCAGAGCATGACATGTTCAGAGTATGAGTCTCTTAAATACATGAGAGTAATTAGAATCCGTAGGACGAGAAAACGTTACTTGGGCTAGGTGTGACGTAGTCAGCCTAGTGGGGACTGACACATAGACCATGTCCTGAACCAAGTGGGTATAAGATGGTGAAGGGAATGGGGTACGATTCATTATAGCTGTTGAAGGGTTTCAGAATTGTTTCTAAGGTCAACCGTTGATCTTTCGATTAATTGGGGATCATGATATACTACTAGGTGCCACTCATGATCGTTCTATAATTAATTGATTAATTATAGATGGCTAACATAAATCGAAAGCCTATTTAGTCACACGCACTACGAGTAATCCGAGGGATTTAAAATGAGTTGAAAATTGAATTTTTCAATCAAGAGAGATTAACTTTGGTTGAGCCAAACGATAAGTCGAATCTGAATTTTTCAGAGACGCATCAGAAGCGTAAAATGGCTAAGTCTTTTGAAGACTTAATAGATGAATTAAATATGTTTAATTCATTGGGGCTTGGCTTGGATGGGCCGGCCAAAGAGGGCCTCCATCCTCTTTGCTTGGCCGGCCACAACAAAGGGAGAAAACCAAGTTTTTCGTTCAATTTATAAAATAAACCAAGTGTGGTTTGTTTTATAAAATTATGGATGATATAAATTTTTATATAATAAACCAAGGTTTGGTTTTTTTTTCATGGAAATTAAAATGAACCATGGATTGGTTTATTTTATAAAATCAATCATGGATTGATTTACCATGATAAGGAAATTTATTCCATAGGAGAAAAGAGACTTGATTGATTTTTTATCATGAATTAAAATATGATTTTAACCATGATATAAAATCAAACTTGGCATGATGGAATAAGTTATTCCATATTTGAGAGGCTTGATGGTTGAGAGGCCACTATATAAAGGACCCAAGGCAAGGCTTGGGTGATAATAGTAGAGATGAAGGCATAGGCTCTCTCCCTCTCTTTCTCTCCTTCTCTTCTCCCCTTCTTGCCGTGCGCCAACCAGCCCCAAAAAGGAGCACCAGCCGGCCGCCCTTGCCTTTTCCCTGCTAGTGGAGAAGGAAGCTCCGGCCATCTCTTGGCCGGAAGAAGGTGCTGCCAGAATTAGAGTTTGCCGCAAGCCTCTTCTTTTGCTTCGCCGGAATTTTGATTCCGGCCATCCATTGTGGTTAGTCTTCCGACTTCTCTCTTGGTTTTTCTTGTCGCGTTCTCGGAGAATCTAGTAGTTCTCGAGAACACGAAACTCGTGGCTTTGCGAAGTCATCCCGAAGATACTCGGCGTGGACGCGAATAGAGGCGGAGCTTCCAAGGGACGCTTACGGTTGGATCTCGTCCCTTCCTTCGAGTTACGCGAGATAATACGTAAATTAGTTTACGTTTTTGCAAAATTTTAAATATATGATCATGTCTACACAAGATAAAATTGCATGCTTAGATTTGTAGTTAAATAATTTGAGAAATTATTTATGCTAAACCTTCCGCTGCACGTAATTAATTTTTAAAATTACGAACCCGCATCCATGTCAACATGCACCCGGTCCGAACAGTTTGTTAGTGATATGAGAGAAGTGTCCTAAGGCAATCGCCTTATGATTGTAATCATTTATTCTAAGAAATGAATATTCACTATTTGAGTATACATGTTTGTGTATTTGATTGAGATCTTAAACTCATTTATTGAATGTCCTCAATACAATTCACAGCACGAGAGAATTTGTGATGAATTCAGAACTAGTGATTATCTCTATATGTGCAATTGTGAAGTATTAAAATTGTCCCTAGTCGATGAATTGATAAATACGGACACTATCAATTTGTTGAGACTAGCATGAGTTATTCTCTAATCAGCTGATTCTCACTGGCTGGTGACATTGAGATGTCCTAAGATAAACATAAATGCTAGTTAAGGGAACTAGTTCATTGGAGTGACTGGCTGTAAAACTTCATATGGTAGTCTACATATAGATATGTCAGTGAAGTTCTTATTGTAACTTAAGTGCGATGTTCCTTTGACTTGCGGTGTTCAAGTCATCTTGGTCATGGAGACTTATACTTTGACATCTTAAGCAAGCATCTCCAAGGAGGTGTGGACCCAGGATGATTGGGTATAAGCCGAAGTGCCCGAAGATGTTTGAACAGCCTACAAAGGATTCACCACTCCTTGCGAGGAGATGTATACTCAAGGCCTATCGTCGGATTGTTACTCGAAGCCTCTGGCCAGAGCATGACATGTTCAGAGTATGAATCTCTAAAATACATGAGAGTAATTAGAATTCGTAGGACGAGAAAACGTTACTTGGGCTAGGTGTAACGTAGTCAGCCTAGTGGGGACTGACACACATAGACCATGTCCTGAACCAAGTGGGTGTAAGATGGTGAAGGGAATGGGGCACGATTCATTATAGCTGCTGAAGGGTTTCAGAATTGTTTCTGAGGTCAACCGTTGATCTTTCGATTAATTGGGGATCATGATGTACTACTAGGTGCCACTCATGATCGGTCTATAATTAATTGATTAATTATAAACGGCCAACATAAATCGAAAGCCTATTTAGTCACACGCACTACGAGTAATCCGAGGGATTTAAAATGAGTTAAAAATTAGATTTTCCAATCAAGAGAGATTAAGTTTGGTTGAGCCAAACGATAAGTCGAATCTGAATTTTTCAGAGACGCATCGGAAGCGTAAAATGGCTAAGTCTTTTGAAGACTTAATAGATGAATTAAATAAGTTTAATTCATTGGGGCTTGGCTTGGATGGGCCGGCCAAAGAGGGCCTCCATCCTCTTTGCTTGGCCGGCCACAACAAAGGGAGAGAACCAAGTTTTTGGTTCAATTTATAAAATAAACCAAGCGTGGTTTGTTTTATAAAATTATGGATGATATAAATTTTTATATAATAAACCAAGGTTTGGTTTATTTTTTATGGAAATTAATATGAACCATGGATTGGTTTATTTTATAAAATCAATCATGGATTGATTTACCATGATAAGGAAATTTATTCCATAGGAGAGAAGAGACTTGATTGATTTTTTATCATGAATTAAAATATGATTTTAACCATGATATAAAATCAAACTTGGCATGATGGAATAAGTTATTCCATATTTGAGAGGCTTGATGGGTGAGAGGCCACTATATAAAGGACCCAAGGCAAGCTTGGGTGATAAAAAAAGAGATGAAGGCATAGGCTCTCTCCCTCTCTTTCTCTCCTTCTCTTCTCCCCTTCTTGCCGTGCGCCAACCAGCCCCAAGAAGGTGCACTAGCCGGCCGCCCCTGCCCTTTCCCTGCCGACCACCACTTGCTGCCGGAGAAGGAAGCTCCAGCCATCTCTTGGCCGGAAGAAGGTGCTACCGGAATTAGAGTTTGCCGCAAGGATCTTTTTGCCGAAAGCCTCTTCTTTTACTTCGCCGAAATTTTGATTCCGGCCATCCTTTTGTGGTTAGTCTTCCGACTTCTCTCTTGGTTTTTCTCGTCGCATTCTTGGAGAATCTAGTAGTTCTCGAGAACACGAAACTCGTGGCTTTGCGAAGTCATCTCGAAGATACTCGGTGTGGACGCGAATAGAGGCGGAGCTTCCATGGGACGCTTACGGTTGGATCTCGTCCCTTCCTTCGAGTTACGTGAGGTAATATGTAAATTAGTTTAGGTTTCTGTAAAATTTCAAATATATGATCATGTCTACACAAGATAAAATTGCATGCTTAGATGTGTGGTTAAATGATTTAGAGAAATTATTTATGCTAAACCTTCCGCTGCACGTAATTAATTTTGAAATTACGAACCCGCATCCATGTCATCATGCACCCGGTCCCAACTAATACTCAGCTTAGTTGGTGAGCTCAACTTCTTCCTAGGGTTACAAATTAAGCAAACTAAGGATGGAAACTATGTCCATCAATCCAAATATGCTAAGGAGTTAATAATGAAATTCAAAATGGACAACTCCAAAAGCATAAGCACCCCCATGGCCACAAATGTAAAAATAGATAGTGACCCTGATGGTAAACCAGTAGACCTTAAACTTTATAAAAGGGGGAGATTGTTGGTGCAGGCAGCACCTAAGTCGAACCTGAGTTTTGATAATGGCAAAGGGTTCAAGAGTTAAGATGTTATTTCGTTCTAATATGTTCACTGAGTGTGCAGAAAGAAGACCTGGCGAAGGACTGCTGGGCACCTAGCGAAGGGCTGCTAGGCATCGAAACCCTAAGACCTGGCGAAGGGCTGCTAGTCACCTGGCGAAGGGCTGCTAGGAGTCCAAGACCTGGCGAAGGGATGCTAGGAGTCCAAGACCTGGCGAAGGGCTGCTAGGCACCTGGCGAAGGACTGCTTGGTACCAAAGACCTGGCGAAGGGCAGCTAGGCACCTGGCGAAGGACTACTGGGCAAAAGTCCAACCGGAGGAGCCGGTTGGCAAAAGATAAACTCTCCTGAGAGGAGTAAGTGAGGACGCGTTCCCCGTCGAGGGAACAGTAGGCGTCGGTTCGACCTAGGGTTCCATTTTGGAGACCTGAAGTCAGAACCAAGACAGCTACGGCTGTAAAAACTAACGAATATTCTTGCCTTGTTGTTTTGGAACTAACCTTGAATGCAGGACCAAGGGAACGTGTTTCTGCAGCTCAGAACGCCCCAAAGGAGAAGGGGAGGAAGCTGGGCCAGGCGCCCGGGAGGTCCCGGGCGCCCAAGGTGAAAGACAAAACAAAGGAATCAAGAAGTGCTTTGAAACAGGCTTAGGCAGGGTGCCCCGGAGGCCCCAGGTGCCCAAGGTCAAAGCAATCGAAGCAAAGTAATATGAGGCCAGCGGACCAAGTCAAGGAGGGCGCCCCCAACGTCCCGGGTGCCCCCGTCAGCTCCAGAGCCAATTCGTAGGGGATAAGCGCTGACCAAGCTACGGATAAAGGTTTTCGGATCCGAAGGCACGTCTCAGGCGCCCCCAGGAGCACTATAAAAGGGGCTCGACGCCTAAGGCTTCAACATCACTTTTTCCAACGCTTCCAAGCTCTTCGTTCAAGCGCTTTGCTTCGGCAAACTCCGTTCTCGACATTCTAGCGCCGCCGACGACCCTCTGCTCCGAAGAACGATTCACACCGGGCGTCGATAATGAAGAGTATACTTGTTTACTTATTGCACTAATATTGTAACAATTTCTGTAAACTTTTGCGCTACTATAGAATTGCCCGCAGTAAACGGTCAAGGACCATGGTGTTGATGCAGTCTGACCCTGATTGTTATTTTGGTGTTGACACCGATTTTAGTTTAGGTTGATGTTCATTATGATTATGGTTAAGTCCTGATCGGGGATTAGGCATGGCATGGAAAATCCTAGCTTGGAGGGCTAGGTGTTGGAAAATCCTAACCTAGAGGGTTAGGTGTGGAAAATCCTAGCTTGGAGGGCTAGGTTATGAATAGTCCTAATTCGGAAGGGTTGGCTGAAAATTCCTAGCTTGGAGGACTAGGTGGAAAGTCCTAACTTGGAGGGTTAAGTGAAAAGTCCCAACTTGGAGGGTTAGGTGAAAAAATCCTGGCTTGGAGGGCCAGGTTCCTAGCTTGGAGGGCTAGGTCTTGAAAAGTCCTAATTCGGAAGGGTTGGGTGAAAAGTCCTAGCTTGGAGGGCTAGGTGAAAAGTCCTAACTTGGAGGGTTAGGTGAAAATTCCCAACTTGGAGGGTTAGGTGAAAAATCCTTAGCTTGGAGGGCTAAGGTGGATGAAATCCTAGCTTGGACGGCTAGGTTTGAGTCCCTGGATCGGTCTGGTGACCGATCAGGGAAATTGGCACGCTGCTCCTTCGTGGATCGGTCTGGTGACCGATCCAGCAATGACTGATCGGTCTGGTGACCGATCAGGGAGTGCACAGTGAGGTTGAGAACCTACTGTGTAGCTCCTGATTGGTCTGGTGACCGATCAGGGAGCAGGCCGTTGCCTCGTTGCTTGGCTCCTGATCGGTCCGGTGACCGATCAGGAAGCAGGCAGCTTCCTCACTGCCTAGCTCCTGATCGGTCTGGTGACTGATCAGGGACCCCACAGTGAGTTGAGTTCTCCCACTGATCAGTTCATGAACGGTCCGGTGACCGATCAAAGACTTAGGATTTGATTTCCGTGGTTACTGTTCACTCAGACGTGGACCGATCAGGCATGAGCCTGATCGGACAGTGTCTGTCTTGATCGGTCTGGTGACCGATCAGGCTTCACTCTGTTCGGTCTAGCGACCGATCAGGCTTGTGTCGTCGCGAGAGCTGGGAGTCCCAGCAAAGCGGTGGATCGGTCTGGTGACCGACCCACGAGCCCTGGATCGGTCCGGTGACCGATCACTTTAATTCAAATTGCACTGTCAGACGCTCTGATCGCGTCTGACCGTATCCGATTCTCCACATTTGATCCCTGATACTTGATTTTCTGAGTGATATGATGTTCTAATGCTCTGATTAAGCTGTAGGTGATAGGGAAGGATTCAAACACTCAAGGAGAGTCAATGGAGGCCTTTCCTTGGAGCAGGTTTGTCTGTTTTTCCATCTCAGGTTGCAACAGGCACTAGCGCTGGCTGGAGCTGCTGACTGGGGCTGGTCTTAGGGAAGCTCAGGGAGTCCAGAAGAGCTCAGTGGTGGCTGGTGGTTGCAGGTGAGCAGCTGGAGGCTGCAGTGAGATGTTGTCACCTAGCGTTCAAGAGGGAAACAAAAGGAGCGGGTTGGAGCAGAGCAAGAAGAAGTTGTTGTTGCCTTGGTTTTGAGCTACGATTTCTTGCTGCGTGCTTGTGTTCCTAGCTGATCATCCTCTCTTGAGAAAGCTACTGTGATCCTTGAAGCTGTTGGGAACGAGATGGCTATAGAGGGGGGGGGTGAATATAGACAATCGCTTGCCCCTTGAAAACTTATCACGATTTCTGCAACTCAAATATCAGTAGCACAGCGGAAAGAATGGAAAACAGAATATGCAGAAAAACAAATGAGAGCAAAGCACACACAACTAGCAAGATCGCTAACAAGGAAGGTTTACAAGGTTCGGGGATAACTTGCCCCTACTCCTTGGCGTGCCCTTGAGGTGGGCGATCCCTTGATCGTCGGCAGATCAAGCCCCAGTTAACACCGGATATGAAGCAACCTCCTTCTCGGTGGAGAAACCTCTCCACAGTGTGTTTCAAACAATGATATATAATGAGCACAATGAAACAACAACAAGAAAGATCTTACTCAAACACTTAGCAAGGATTAAACACAGCAAGCTTCCCGAGCTCCACCCAGTGGCGATCTCACGCAGACCCCGTCTGCTTCGTGTCTTCCCACTGTCGGACTCCAAGCTTCTTGTTTTCTCCTTCAAGCGCTCAAGTATGATGTATGCTTCTCAATAGCTTGCTTAGAATGGATGAAGAACTCAAGAACAGCAAGCTTCTTTCAACAGAACGCAAGAACACACACGTTTTCAAAACTGAATCTGATCATCCTTTTTCAACTCTCGCGTTCCTTGTTCCTTTTTGTTTCTCCGCCAAGCGACAGATGACACCATCTCTGTAGCTCCCAGCTACTCCTCTGCCAACGCCAGCCTCTACTGAGCTATCTCTGGACTCACTGAGCTCCTCAGTCGAGCTCCAGTCTTAGCTCCAGTCCGCAGCTCGCCGTTGCAACCTGAGATGGGAAAAGGGACAAACCTGCTCCAAGGAAAGCACTCTTTGACTTCTCCTTGAGTGTTTGAATCCTCCCCTGTCACCTGAAACTCAATCAGAGCATTAGAGCAGAAGATCACAAAGCATATCACATACATCAGCAAATCGGATACGATCAGACGTTCTGACGACGTCTGACAGTGAAATTTGAATTAAAGTGATCGGTCACCGGACCGATCCAGAGTGTGTGGATCGATCACCAGACCGATCCACTGCTTTGCTGGGATTCCCAGCTCTCGCAGCTATACACGCCTGATCGGTCACCAGACCGATCAGGGTTGATCCTGATCGGTCACCAGACCGATCAGATTGGATCCTGATCGGTCACTCAGACCGATCAAAGCAGATTAACAGTTACTTTTTAATCAAATCCAAGATCCCTGATCGGTCACCGGACCGATCCAAGGCTCTGATCAGCAAGGGAACTCACTCACTGTTTGCTCCCTGATCGGTCGCCAGACCGATCAGGAGCAAGGCAGCGAGGAAGCAGCCTGCTCCCTGATCGGTCTCCGGATCGATCAGGAGCCACACAGTAGATTCCCAATCTCACTGTGCGCTCCCTGATCGGTCACCAGTCCGATCAGACATAGCTGGATCGGTCACCAGACCGATCCACTAAGGAGCAGCGTGCCAACAGTCCCTGATCGGTCACCAGACCGATCCAGTGACTCTACCCAGCCCTCCAAGCTAGGGATTCATCCACCTTAGCCCTCCAAGCTAAGGATTTTTCCATCTAACTCTCCAAGTTGGGAATTTGCACCTAACCCTCCAAGTTAGGACTTTTCACCTAGCCCTCCAAGCTAGGACTTTTCACCTAGCCCTCCAAGCTAGGACTTTTCACCCAACTCTTCCGAGTTAGAACATCATCCAACCTAGCCCTCCAAGCTAGGCACCTGACCCTCCAAGCCAGGACTTTTTCACCTAATTCTCCAGGATGGGAATTTGCACCTAACCCTCCAAGTTAGGACTTTTCACCTAGCCCTCCAAGCTAGGACTTTTCACCCAACCCTTCCGAATTAGGACTTTTCCAACACCTAACCTCCCAGGTTAGGATTTTCCAACACCTAGCCCTCCAAGCTAGGATTTTCCACACCTAACCTCCCAGGTTAGGATTTTCCAACATCATGCCTAATCCTCGATTAGGACTTAATCATAATCATCACAATCATCACACCTAACCTCCCAGGTTAGGGTTTTCCATATCATGCCTAATCCTCGATCAGGACTTAATCATAATCCACCTAACCTCCCAGATTAGGATTTTCCATATCATAGTCATCCTCCTAAACTAAAATCATTGCCAACACCAAAACACCAATCAGGGCCAGACTGCATCAACAATCTCCCCCTTTTTGTTGTTTGACAACCCGATTTAAGTTTAGGGATTCTCAATCTTTCCAACATTAGAATCATAGGGGAATCCAGATCCTCCCCCTACAACATGGTCATTCTAAACTTAACCAATCACACTCTCTCCCCCTTTGTCGAACACCGAAAAGGGGTAAGAGGGACTGTTAAGATAAACTCCCCCTCAAACCCAGAGGGTCCCAACTCAAAAAGGTGATAATTTGTGGATTAATCATACGAACACATGTGAAAAGATTAAGGTAAGACATAGCAGTCACATGTATCATATGAGAATGAAATATAGTCTCCCAAAGCATGCCATAATATTCATAAGGATCAACTAGACATGGCAATGTAAGCATGAATATGGCAATCGAATAATCATGCAGATAATAGATATACAATCAGCATGGCATCAACAATAGTAGAGTAAGCATGGCAGATAAAATATATGGGTCAAAGCATGAAAGCATCCAAACACGTAGCAAAATATGTGTGACTCAAGGTCACAACAACAAAGTCAGAGGGCATACAGCCCAAAAAGTCATACAACACAGATCATGATAAAACAACGACTATCCGAGGTCAAGTGTCAGTAGGAGGGTCGTCATCGCGCATAGGGTCGTCCATCGTAGCATCGGTAGGAGCATAGGACCCTGGTGCAGAACTCCCAGAAGGTGCACCTCCAGGAAATGTGTGGGTGCGCCACTCGTCATACCATGTCTGCTGGAGAGTGCGGGTCCCTGAGAGGTCTGTCTCGATCCTGGTCAGTCGGGAATCGAAAGAGCGAAAACCCGAACGAAATTCCTCACGATCTGCCGCCCCCAGCTGAATAAGCTCCTGAACAGTCTGATCTAGCTCTGCGATCTGCCAGCGCAGATCAGGCTCAGGCTCGTCGTAGTCATCATCATCAACAGCAGCGGCTGGCGCCTGACCCTGTGGAACTCCCCGTGGTAACTCCCCAAGAACCCTACCATCTTTCCAGATCAACATCCGATCGGGCCCCCGAATAATGATGCCAGACTTGGCGAAGGCACGCCGGCCAAGTCTGCAATCCTGTCGTACCATGGGCACCGTCCGACCCTTGGAAACATCCACACCTACTGACATGAGCCAGTCGGTGATGACGTGACCAAAAGGCATGTAGACAGTGCGGCGGCTGGACTCCTCTCGATAAGACAAAATGGACTGGAAGATGCTCTCCATAATATCGAAATCTGAACGGCTGTGCATGCCGTAGAGCATCAAGCAGTGATAGGGTCGGATCTCAGCTAAGGGTTTTGAGGTGATTGGAAGAATACAATTGGTAATGATCTTGAATAGTATATAACTAGAGGGAGACAGACGTAGTGCAGCAAATGTAGGAAAGTCAGGTCCAAGCTCATCAAGACCGGCTGGACGCGGATAACCAAAGAAATACTGATGAATGGAATCAGGGGTAACGTCTGCAAAGGGTGCTAGCAGAGGCTTAGGAAGATCAGGATAAAGCGAATAAAGATTCGGTGATCGTCGACCACCCAGGTACTCAGCCAAAATCTCATATGAAAAGTCAAGGTTCATCTTCCCGACTCGAGTGGTGAACTCGAATCCCCCTTTAGAGCTTGGTTGTAAGTTGTTGTAAAATTCGGAGACGAGGTCGTAATTTATGGTTCTTTCCAAAGAAAGAAGAAACCCCAGATTGTAATAAGTAACAATCTCCATAACAGAAGGGCAGTATTCTGTTAGGAAAGGAATGTCAATGGATCTGCAGGGTAAAAGTTTGAATGTCCTAGATTGAAAGGCCTGCTCACAGGCCGCATTTGGGAACCTGGAGCTAGAGGAGGGCTGTGGCCTTCTGGAAGAGGAGGAAGGAGTCTTCCCCCTCGGATTTCCCTCTGCTACTTCCTTTCCCTTAGATGACTTTCTAATAGGGTTTGAATTGATCATGACACAAAGATTGAGTCATACACGAGTTGATCATCAGAGGAGACCCAATCAAAAGATAGATAAGAAATTTTTGGTCATAAGATGAGAAAGAGGGTCACGGCAAGAAATAGGTCACGGCACAGACACAAGGAACAAGAGATCACAGCAAGAACAAGAACAAAAATACGATTAGCTTCACAAATATATATCTTTTTGAAAACGAAGGATGAAGCCAAACACTTACTTCGGTGCCATTGAAGCGTTTGAGCGAGGGAGGAAGAAGTCGGTTCCTCACGATTGAGAGAGGCTTGCTCACTGAGAACTCTCGGACGCAGAGAGGAAGAGGAGATCTCGCCGGAAAATACCAGTAAAAACCTCTGCTTCGCACGCGCGTGAGGAAGGGAGACGCAGGAACTCTCTCACTCACACAACGGGGTGGTTTCGGCGCTAGGGTTCGGGAAAACGAAGATTTGGGGAGTTAATCGGTTGGTGGATCGGTCCACCAACCAAAATTTAATGCGGTTGATCGGATCACCGTTCGATCAGATCGCATCCAAACCGATCAGATGCCATCCTGATCGGACTGGCGTGGTCCTGATCGGTCTGATGACCGATCAGACGCTCTCCTGATCGGTCGGGTGACCGATCAGGATTTGATCAGTAGGGTCCGAAGAGAAAACTCTGAGCTCCCTGATCGGTCTGTGGACCGATCCCCACAGGGTGCCAGATCGGTCTGGAGACCGATCCAGGCTAGCTCAGACACTTAGTCAAATTTCGGGAGATTCGACACAGGAAGGAGTCAGATCGGTCTAGGGACCGATCAGTCCTATGCCTGATCGGTCCGGTGACCGATCAGGGTTCCTGATACGACCTGGAATGTTCAGTTTCAGAATTTCTGAAATTTCCAAACGATCTTTGATGGATTTTGTCTAGTTTGGACAGGTCCTTATGACTAAAATTGATTCTTGAACAAGAATCTAAAGTCCTTATAGGTTCATCACACACTTTGACCCATCTCAATGGAGTCAAACTCAATCATCAATCAATCAAGCAACTTCAAACAAGTTTTTACTCCAACTTCAAGTTTCCAATCAAGTTGCCTTGATTGGAATGTCCAAGTATGATCATGGAGCCATATACACATATGTTATGCAATGGTTTTCCCCATACTTGGTCACCACCGTGATTATTATCTCGTCAACTTAATTTCTCAATTGATGCAATGACATTTCGAGAAATTGAGTTGAACCTAACATCTCACCCCATATCTAGCAAACAAAAACATTTTGGTAACCCTTATAGTTTGTGTGAGATGTTCCCAAAGTTACCCAATTGTTCCCTAACAATTTGAAATAATCATGAAGGGTTTTGACCACAATTTGAACATCATGAAGCCCGACACATTCCCAATTCCCGTCTAAGGAAACTAAATTCACTCTCGGGAAGTGGTTTAGTGAAAATGTCAGCTAGGTTTGACTTTGACTCTACATGTGAGAGTATGATGTTCCCCCTAGCTACATGATCTCTAATGAAGTGGTGTCTTACCTCAATATGTTTTGTCCTCGAATGATGGACCGGATTCTTGGTTAAGTTAATTGTGCTAATGTTATCACATAACACTTGCACACCCTTGTAACTCAATCCATAGTCCTCTAAGGTGTGGATCATCCACAACAATTGTGATATACACTCTCCCATGGCGATATATTCTGCCTCGGTAGTGGAAAGAGCAACACAATGTTGCTTCCGACTTGACCAACTTACTAAAGACGATCCTAGGAATTGGCAGCCCCCACTAGTGCTTTTCCGATCCAACTTACATCCAGCGTAGTCGGAATCCGTATAGCCCATCAAATCAAAAGATTCGGTACGGGGATACCAAAGACCTACACCAATTGTGCCCTTGAGATATCTCAAAATTCGCTTAACAGCAATTAGGTGAGATTCCTTGGCACAGACTTGATACCTAGCGCACATACCTACAGCAAATAGTATATCTGGTCGACTAGCTGTAAGGTATAGCAAACTACCTATCATGCTTCGATACTGAGTTAGATCAACGGGTTTACCACTCTCATCATTGTCTAATCTTGTGTTTGTAGCCATGGGAGTGGTTACCTCCTTTGAATCACTCATATTGAATTTTCGAAGCATTTCATGTGTGTACTTTGATTGGTGCACATGGATACCATCGCGAGTTTGCTTGATTTCAAGTCCGAGGAAGAAAGTCAACTCTCCCACTAGACTCATTTCAAACTCACTCTCCATGTGTCCGATAAATTCACGTAAATAGCCCTTGTTGTTTGAGCCACAAATTATGTCATCGACATATACTTGGGCTACAAATATATTGTCACCATCTCTTCGTAGAAATAGTGTAGGGTCTATTTGACCTCTAACGAAACCCTTTTCAATCAAGAATGTCGACAACCGCTCATACCAAGCCCGGGGTGCTTGTTTAAGACCATAGAGTGCCTTCTTGAGCTTGTACACGTGGTTTGGATATTCGGTACTCTCAAACCCTGGTGGTTGTTCGACATAGACTTCTTCCCTAATTAAACCATTTAGGAATGCCGATTTGACGTCCATTTGAAATAGTTTGAAGCCTCGATGTGCTGCAAATGCAAGCATCAATCGGATGGACTCTAATCGTGCCACGGGAGCATAAGTCTCATCATAATCAAGACCTTCAACTTGACTGTAGCCCTTGGCTACCAAGCGTGCCTTGTTTCTAATGATTTCTCCCTTGTGGTTTAATTTGTTCTTGAAGACCCATTTAGTTCCAATAATGGTGGTCTTCTTAGGTCTAGGGACTAAGTCCCAAACTTGACTCCTCTCAAACTGACCTAGTTCATCTTGCATTGCAATAATCCAATCGGGATCATTTAATGCTTCATCAATTTTCCTAGGTTCAATTTCGGAAATTAGAGCAACTTCATTAGCCTCATTCCTGAAGAATGATCTAGTCCTAACCCCTTGATGGATGTCTCCAACGATTTGGTCTTGGGGATGACTAGAGGCTAATCTCGTTTGCCTTGGTGTTGGTGGTGCTTCTTGAACGAGTTCACTAGACACAAGTTCAGCCTCAGGATCCGGCTGCTCAACGAGTTGTCTAGGCTCACCGTCATCAGACTCATCACCATCAACAATACTCGGATTTTCATTCAAACTAAGTCTCCTTAGTTCGATTTGAACTCCTTCTACATTATCTGACTGGTCAATTGGTTTTGGAACTTCCTCAAAAACCACATCAGAAGACTCCTCAACTAGTCTAGTTCTCTTGTTGTAGACTCGGTAAGCTTTACTAACGAGGGAGTACCCGACTAGTATCCCTTCATCAGCTTTTGCCGTGAACTTTCCAAGGTGATCCTTGGTGTTTAGGATGAACACCTTACAACCAAACACCCTAAGATGTTTAACCGTAGGTGGTTTCCCAAACCAAAGTTCATGGGGAGTCTTTTCCAAAAACCTATGAATGAGAACTCGGTTTTGCACATAGCAAGCTGTATTAACAGCTTCAGCCCATAAGTAACTCGGGAGTGAGTACTCATTAAGCATGCTTCGTGCAGCCTCTTGAAGTGCACGGTTCTTCCTCTCTACAACACCATTTTGTTGTGGTGTTCTAGGAGTAGAGAACTCATGTCTATAACCCTTATCTTGACAAAATTCTAGAAACCTTTGGTTTTGAAATTCACCTCCATGATCACTTCTTATTGTCTTAATTGTTGAGGATTTCTCATTTTCAACCCTTCTACAAAAAGAAATGAAAATATCTAAGGTTTGATCCTTATGTTTTAAAAAGAAAGTCCAAGTATATCTAGTGAAGTCATCAATGATAACAAAACAATATCTACTTCCATTCAATGATATGATAGTGCTACAGTCAAATAAATCCATGTGAAGTAAATCTAAAGCATTGGAAGTACTTACAGTGCTTTTACCTTTGTGTGCAGATTTTGTTTGCTTACCCATTTGACACGCATCACATAATTTATCTTTTCCATACTCGATGCTCGGTAAGCCTCGAACTAGTCCCTTGTTGGCCAACTTCCGGATGTTCTTCATGTTCACATGTGCTAGCCTCCGGTGCCAAAGTGTGGACTCTTCTTGTTTTGACATGAAACACTTAGCAAGAGCATTAGTAGCACTTTTAAATGAAACTTGATAAATATTGTCTACTCTTGCTCCTACTAGTACCGTGTCCAAAGTGTCATTTTGTCTAACTAGACATTGACTTGGTTGGAAGTCAATTGTGTAACCCGTGTCACACAATTGACTGACACTTAGGAGATTAAACTTCATCCCCTTGACTAGAAGGACATTTGAGATTCTAAGACATCCGGATATTTGAATGTCTCCTATTCCTATGACCCTAAGGCTACCATTGTTACCAAATGATACATTACCTCTACTCTTCTTGTGAAATGTGGTAAACAATGATCTATCCCCGGTCATGTGTTTGGAGCATCCACTATCAACGAACCAAGTTGATAGATGCTCCCCCTCAATCACAACCTACACAATTCGAAAAATAGAAGTCTTAGGTACCCAAACCTTGGGACCTAATGCATCAACTAAACATGACTTAGGCACCCATGCCTTGACAACTTTCTTTTGAGTCTTGGGTGTCCTAGATTGTCTCATGTCAGTCCTAGACATGAGAGACACAAAAGAGGGTTCCTTAGGGCGGTAACCAATACCGGCCCTATTGTAGACCGCTCTTTGGGCATTTAATATCATATCTAAGGTCTTAGAGCTATTTGAGAATTTCCCAAGAATATTCTTGAGCTTCTCAACTTCACTCTTCAAAGATTGGTTTTCCTCTACTAACCCATTATCATGCATATCACTGATTTCCTCAACCTTAGAGGATTTCAAAGTTTCAATTTCATGCTTCAGTGATTTAACTTCATCTTCTAGTAATTCAACATGCAAGTCATCAATGTTATCATCCCTAGAAGCTTTCAATTGATCAATTTCTAATTGCAATGCTTTAACTTTGTTTTTGGATTTCTTAAGCATACTAGTTAAACATGCAATTGCTCTATAACATTTTTCAAGCTCGGGAGAAGTTACCTCTTCATCATCCGAAGATGATGAAGCCGCGTTTGAGGAGCTTGAAGTTTCTTCACTGCTCTCCTCTCCAAGAGCCATGAGAGCCACTTGCCTTGTGCTCTTCTCCTCCTTCTCGTCATCGGATGACTAGAAGATGACTCATCCCAAGAAGCCTTCAATGCTTCTTCTTCTTCTTGGATTTCTCTTCTTTTCTTTTAGGTTTCTCCTCCTTTTTAAGCTTCGGACATTCATTCTTGATACTTCAAAGCANTTTTCTAAGCACATTCATGACATATAATTATGTCATGACTAACGATTTCCTTAATAAAGTATGTATGTGACTTAATTTATCAAGTCTCATGAATTAAATTAGGAACCGGATTTCCTAATTATAATTTCATACTTTATTAAAGGAATTGTTTTGGGAAACAATTTCCTAAATTGTCATAATTAATTTCGGAAATAATATGTTCAAGACTTTGATTTCTCTAAATCAAATCTTATTAAATTAAGAGACAAAATCCCTTAATTCAACTACATATTATTTTCATGAAAATCTTATTTAAGAAAACTCTATAGGAAACCATTTTCCTAATTAATTTTGGAGACAACAATATGTAAGAGCATCACCTCTTCAACATATTTTATTCATGGATTTAATTAATTACAACAAATCGTTTTCTAAGGGTGGCTCCCCGAGGCTCAGATACCCAAAAAAAAGTAATGTGTTGTAAATCCAATTGGACGGCTCCCCGAGGCTCATTCCAAATCAAACATGACAATTTCAATTAAATTGGGAAATTAAATTACAACAACTAACTTTAAATTGGACGGCTCCCCGAGGCTCAATCCAAAATAAAGAATTTTATTGTCATTTAAAAACCAATTTAAATTTAATTATCAATTAACTGTCATGAATTTGTCTAGACTTTCTCAAAGAAAGTGCCCAAAATTGCGAGATTTCAAAATAATTTTTCAGAATAATTGTAAGTTTCTGGTAAAAAGAAAACTTACATATTTCCAAAGAATTGGAAAATTTCTAAAATAGAAAATTTTCCAAAATTTGGAAAGTTTCCAAAGATGGGAAGTTTTCACAATTATCATAAAATTTTAGAAACTAGAAAATTCCAAACGTTTGCGAAATTTCATGAGGATTTCCAAACTTTGAAATTCCTAAATCTAAAATCTATTATAATTTGAAAGTTTCCATAATTGAAAATTTTTTCCGAAATTGAGATCATGACAAAGTGTTCCGCAAAACAATTATATGATAATGTCGAACACTAACCGGCTCTGATACCACTGTTGGGACTGGGTGCATGTTGACAAGGATACGAGTTCGTAAAATTTAAAATTTTTACGTGCAGCGGAAGAGTTTGCATAAAATAATTTCCTAAATTATTTTAACTTCGTATCTAGCATGCAACCCTATGGTGTGTTGACATAATCATACAATAAAATTTTGTGGAAAAGTAAACTAATTTACTTTTATACCTCGCGTAACTCGAAGAAAAGGGACGAGATCCAACCGTAGCGTCCCTTGGAAGCTCCGCCTCTATTCGCGTCCACCCCGAGTTCTCTTCGGGATGACTTCACAAAGTCACGAGTTTTGTGCCGACAAGAACTACTAGATTCTCGGAAGGCACAACTAGAAGAATAAGAGAAAATAATGGAAAACTAACCAACGAAGTAACGGAATCGAATTCCGGGAAGAGAGGAATCGCTATCCGCTTCTTCTTCTTCGTGTTCGGGTTCTCCTTCTTCTTCTTGAAGCTCACGGCCTCCACCACCTTGGAAGAAGGTTTGTGCCGGCCCTAAGCCACCAAGTGGGCGCCGGCCCTAGGACTCCAAGAATGGGTGGGCGCCGGCCCTAAGGGAAGAGAGGGAGAAGGAGGAGAGGAGAGATTAAGAGAGAGAGGGAGAGAACAATTAATCTCTTAATTGGAATTAACGGCTAGCCTTTGGTTCCTTTATATAGTAGCAACTCCTTTGCTAAGTCTCCCTCTAAACCGAATTAACGGAATTAACGGAATTAGTTATAAGAAATTTATCTTATAAATTTTCTTATTAATTATTCCGTTTAAACCGAGTCTTTATTATAAACTAATTTATAATAAAACTAATTCTTCTTCTCTTTAAATTATGGAATAAATTTTTATAAGAAATTTATAAACTTTCTTATTATGAAAAAATCAATTCATAATTGATTTTATAAAATTAAAATAAACCAATTCATTGATTATTTTAATCTTACATAAAAGAATAAATTTCTATAAATTTTATTTATATAAATTTCTTTATACAAATTTATTTATCCATAATTTATAAAATAAATCGCACTAGATTTATTTTATTAATTAAACCAAAATTAATTGGTTTTCTCCTCTTATTGTGGCCGGCCACCAAAGGGGGTTTTGGCACCCTCTTTGGCCGGCCAAACCAACCCGAACCGCTGCAAATTAAATTCATTTAATTCGCCCAAAAAGCCTTCAAAAGACTTAGCCATTTTTAGCTTCCATTGCGCCTCTGACTAACTCAGATTCGACTTATTTCTCTTGATCGGAAAATCTAATTTTCAACTCGTTTTAAATCCCTCGGATTACTCGTAGTGCGTGTGACTAAATAGGCTTTCGATTTATGTTGGCCGTCTATAATTAACTAATTATAGAACGATCATGAGTGGCACCTAGTAGTACATCATGATCCCCAATTAATCGAAAGATCAACGGTTTGACCTCAGAAGAAATTATTCTGAAACCCTTCAGCAGCTCTAATGAATTGTGTCGCATTCCTTTCACCACCTTATACCCACTTGGTTCAGGACACGGTCTATGGTGTGAGTCCCCACTAGGCTGACTACGTCACACCTAGCCCAAGTAGTGTCTTTCTCGTCCTTTGGATTTCTAATTACTCTCATGTATTTTAGAGACTCTCACTCTAAACATGATATACTCTGGCCAGAGGTTTCTGAGTAACAATCCGACGATAGGCCTGGGTATACATCTCCTCGCAAGGAGTGGTGAATCCTTTGTAGGTTGTTCAAACATCTTCGGGCACTTTGGCTTATACCCAACCATCCTGGGTCTACACCTCCTTGGAGATGCTTGCTTAAGATGTTAAAGTATAAGTCTCCATGACCAAGATGACTTAAACACCGCAAGTCAAAGGAACATCGCACTTAAGCTGCAGTAAGAACTTCATTGACATATCATTATAGATAACCATATGAAGTCTTACAGCTAGTCACTCCAATGAACTAGTTCCCTTAACTAGCATCCATGTTTATCTCCGGACATCCCAATGTCACCAGCCAGTGAGAATCAGCTGATTAGAGAATAACCCATGCTAGTCTCAACAGAATTGATAGTGTCTGTTTTTATCAATTCATCGACTAGGGATAATTTCAATACTTCACAATTGCACATTTAGAGATAATCACTAGTTATGATCCCATCACAAATTCTCTTATACTGTGAGTTATATTGCGGACATTCAGTAGATGAGTTTAAGATCCCAATCAAATACACAAAACATGTATACTCAAATAGTGAATTATCATTTATTAATATAAATGTTTACATCATAAGGCAATTGCCTTAGGACACTTCTCTCATATCACTAACAGAGCTCCCTCTCTCTCTCTCTTATTCTCTTCTCTTCTCTCTTCCCCATTAGGGTCGGCGCCCCTTGAGAGAATTAGGGCCGGCTCCCTTTCATCCCACCTAGGGCCGGCGCACCTAGTACACCCTAGGGTGGTTGCCGTGAGCTTTAAAGAAGAAGGAGAAGCCAACCAAGTAGAAGAAGAAGCGAATCACATCTCCTTCCTTCTCGAAATTCGATTCTGATTCTTTGGTGGTTAGTTTTCTATCTTTCCTCTCTTGATCTTCTTTGTTGTGCTTTAGAGAATCTAGTAGTTCTCGTTGGCACAAAACTCATGACTTTGCGAAGTCATCCCGAAGAGAACTCGGCGTGGACGTGAATAGAGGCGAAGCTTCCAAGGGACGCTACGGTTGGATCTCGTCCCTTACTTCGAGTTACGAGAGGTATAATGTAAATTAGTTTACTTTTCCGCAAAGTTTTATTTTATGATTATGTCCACACACCATAAGGTTGCATGCTAGATACGAGGTTAAAATAATTTAGGAAATTATTTTATGCTAACTCTTCCGCTGCACGTAAAAATAAATAAATTTTACGAACCCGTATCCTTGTCGACATGCACCCGGTCCCAACAGTGGTATCAGAGTCGGTTAGTGTTCGACTTAATCATATAATTGTTTTGTGGAAAACTTTGTCATGATCTCAATTTCAGAAAATTTTTCAATTATGGAAACTTTCCAATTATAATAAATTTTAGATTTAGGAATTTCTAAGTTTGGAAATCCTCATGAAATTTCGTAAACTTTTGAAATATCCTAGTTTCTAAATTTTTATAGTAATTGTGAAAACTTCCCATCTTTGGAAACTTTCCAATTTTGGAAAATTTTCTATTTTAGAAATTTTCTAATTTTGGAAATATGTATGTTTTCTTTGTACCGGAAACTTACAATTATTCTGAAAACCTATTTTGAAATCTCACGATTTTGGGCACTTTCTTTTGAGAAAGTCTAGACAAATTTATGGACAATTAATTGACAATTAAATTTGAATTGGTTTTTAAATTGACAACAAAATTCTTTATTTTGGATCGGGAAGCCGTCCAATTTAAAGTTAGTTGTTGTAATTTAATTTCCTAATTTTTAATTGAAATTGTCATGTTTAATTTGGCTATGCTTGTGAAGCAAACCAAATTGAATTTATGACAAATTATTTTTCTTTGGGTATCTGAGCCTCGGGGAGCCACCCTTAGAAAACAGTTTGTTGTAATTAATTAAATCCATAAAATATGATTTAAGAGGTGATGCTCTTAAATATTGTTGTCTCCAAAATTAATTAGGAAAATGGTTTCCTATAGAGTTTCTTAAAAGTGATTTTCATGAAAATAATATGTCGTTGAATTAAGGGAATTGTCTCTTAATTTAATAATATTTGATTTAGAGAAATCAAAGTCTTGAACATATTATTTTCGAAATTAATTATGACAATTTAGGAAATTGTTTCCCAAAACAATTCCTTTAATTAAGTATGAGATTGGAATTAGGAAATCCGGTTCCTAATTCAATTAATGAGACTTGATAACTTAAGTCACATACATACTTAATTAAGGAAATCGTTAGTCATGACATAGTTCTATATCATGAATGTGCTTAGAAAAGAAAAGATGAGACCCAAAACCCCTTACAAAATATTAAGGCTAACACCTTCCATTAATATGGTTAGAATCGGAGTTTTGTTTCTTGTTTGGGTTGATGGACACATCCATGCCCGACTTGAACCTCAACATGTTCAAACCATGGAACTGGTTTATGAATAATATAGTTGGAGTCAGAGGACAATCCTTAGTTTTGGTTGTTGCACACATCCAAGCCTGACTAAGCGGTTGAATGAGCTCCAACCATATAAAACTATTTCTTGATTGATGGGTCAGCCTTAAGCTTGGAGCATCGATTTGTTGTGCCACAGCCAAGGTCGATGTAAAGAGAGGTGCAGTTGGGTGCTATGTAAATTGTTACATAGTTGTTAATGAGTTAACAACCCAATGATTTCTTGATCTATGGTCTTGATTTACTCTACCTTGAGCTCGGATTGATCAGAAAATGACAGATGGCTCAGATCTCCCCATTTCTTGATTGGACGACCCACATTTATTCATCTCTTGATCCTCTTGATTGAAGCCAAGTCTTAACTCAAGTTTGATCCAATCTGATCTAGGTCTGTGATCATTCAAAGCCTACAAAAAATGTATTCAAATTTTAATGCCAAAATATCTCAAATATAGAAAGAATTTCATCCAAAACTAAAATAGCAATAACTCATGGAACCTAGTATAAATGCAAGATTAAGCATATAAAAAGAGATCAAAACATGGATTTGAGAGCCTAAATTGATTAACAAAATGGTAATTATCAGACACTAAAATAGGAATCCTTAGCTTGTCGAAGCGGCATGTTGTCGATCTTGAATGTTGTCGGCGCAGAAGGCTTGAGCACGGAAGCTTGTCGTAGCGCGTTTGAGTGCTTGAGATGATGTTGTGAAGAAAAGGGGTGAAGCCCCTTTTATAGCAACTTCTTGGGCGCCTGATGTCTCTTGGGTGCCTGCCACGTCACCCGTATTCACCGCATCCTTATCCGCATACTCGGCTAATACTTATCACCTTTCTTGGGCGCCTGGGACAACTAAGGCACCCATGAGCTCACAGGAACCTGGTGTTTGGAATGGCTTGGCGATTTCCAAGACAACCACGTGGTCGTATCTGAGAGTCCCCTCTATGACTACGGATTAAAAATTTAATCCAAATAGAGACCCGTCTCTCTAATGGCCGACTCATCGTCGTGTTAATTAATCCAAGTTACAACTTGGCCAAAACCGAGGTTAAGGCCTTGTAACTTTCTGGATTAATTAACCGCGGAAAAGACGACCTTTTCGATCGTCGGTTTTTGTGTATATCTTCGGGGTCCAATTAATTAATTATTATCTATGATTTCAAATCAAAATAATAAACTAACGTATATAAAATGACGAGACAAAGCAATAATGCACAAATAATACGTAGTAAGAGTAAAATAGAGCTCGGGAGAGTTATACCTCATCATTTACCTCGCAGTCTTCTATCATATGACCCTACCCTCCTGGATGTCATGTGGGCGACGATCTACCAAGACGCGGAGTCACCAAGGCCTACAATCAATCCTTCCTTTTTCATCCATGCTTTGCGCCAAACTCCAAAACCTAGGGTTAGGTTTTGGCCTCCCGCCGGCAACCCTTCGAGGAAGCAAAGATGAAGCTGAGAAGAAAGGGTCCTCTCCTTCACCACAACCCACGCCAACCTCTCTAACCTCTTACTATCTCCCGCCGACAACTTAAAATCGGGTTGTCAAACAACAAAAAGGGGGAGATTGTTGATGTAGTCTGACCCTTATTGTTGTTTTGGTGTTGACAACGATTTTAGTTTAGGTTGATGATTATGATTATGGTTAAGTCCTAATCGGGGATTAGGCACGGAGTGATTGGAAAATCCTAGCTTGGAGGGCTAGGTGGTGAAAAGTCCTAACCTGGAGGGTAGGTGTGACAAATCCTAGCTTGGAGGGCTAGGTGTTGAAAAGTCCTAATTCGGAAGGGTTGGGTGAAAAGTCCTAGCTTGGAGGGCTAGGTGAAAAGTCCTAACTTGGAGGGTTAGGTGAAAAGTCCCAACATGGAGGGTTAGGTGAAAAAGTCCTGGCTTGTAGGGTCAGGTCTTAGCTTGGAGGGCTAGGTGTGGAAAAGTCCTAATTCGGAAGGGTTGGATGAAAAGTCCTAGCTTGGAGGGCTAGGTGAAAAGTCCTAACTTGGAGGGTTAGGTGAAAAGTCCCAACTTGGAGGGTTAGGTGAAAAAGTCCTGGCATGGAGGGTCAGGTCCTAGCTTGGAGGGCTAGGTTAGATGAAATCCTGGCTTGGAGGGTCAGGTCCTAGCTTGGTGTAACGCCCGCCTTTTTGCCCACACCTTATGGTGTGGCGAGAAAGCGGCGTTACGCTAAACATACATGTACATATAAAATATCTTAATGCAGCGGAATAATTTTTTCTTCTACACATGCTTTTAACCATGCAACTAATACATGAATCATCTATACATGCCTAGATTTGTCATTCATGAACCTAGTGTCATTGGACTTAGCATATTAACGACATGCATGGCATCATGATATAACCATCCCATAGCTTATTCATAATCATCATAAGTAGCAAGTAACTTATTCATAAACATCATGAGTCTTAAGTCATTCATTAGGCATAACCATTATAAACATAGCATAGAATCTAAGGAGGCATTTCCAAACCCAAGATATGCGATATGTGTAAATAAAAGAATCCTTTGCCATGTCACCGCCACACACACACATGCTCTTGCCCCTCCTGTTAGTGATATGAGAGAGGTGTCCTAAGGCAATCGCCTTATGATTGTAAACATTTATTTTAATAAATGATAATTCACTATTTGAGTATACATGTTTGTGTATTTGATTGGGATCTTAAACTCATCTACTGAATGTCTGCAATACAACTCACAGCATAAGAGAATTTGTGATGGGATCACAACTAGTGATTATCTCTAAATGTGCAAATGTGAAGTATTGAAAATATCCCTAGTCGATGAATTGATAAATACGGACACTATCAATTCTGTTGAGACTAGCATGGGTTATTCTCTAATCAGCTGATTCTCACTGGCTGGTGACATTGGGATGTCCGGAGATAAACATGGATGCTAGTTAAGGGAACTAGTTCATTGGAGTGACTAGCTGTAAGACTTCATATGGAATCTATATATAGAAATGTCAATGAAGATCTTACTGTAGCTTAAGTGCGATTTCCTTTGACTTGCGGTGTTCAAGTCATCTTGGTCATAGAGACTTATACTTTAACATCTTAAGCAAGCATCTCCAAGGAGGTGTGGACCCAGGATGATTGGGTATAAGCCGAAGTGCCCGAAGATGTTTGAACAGCCTACAAAGGATTCACCACTCCATGCGAGGAGATGTATACCCAGGCCTATCGTCGGATTGTTACTCAAAACCTCTGGCTAGAGTATATCATGTTTAGAGTGCGAGTCTCTAAAATACATGAGAGTAATTAGAAATCCAAAGGACGAGAAAGATACTACTTGGGCTAGGTGTGACGTAGTCAGTCTAGTGGGGACTGACACAAACAGACCATGTCCTGAACCAAGTGGGTATAAGGTGGTGAAGGGAATGAGGCACGATTCATTAGAGCTGCTGAAGGGTTTCAGAATAATTTCTTCTGAGGTCAAACCGTTGATCTTTCGATTAATTGGGGATCATGATGTACTACTAGGTGCCACTCATGATCGTTCTATAATTGGTTGATTATAGACGGCCAACATAAATCGAAAGCCTATTTAGTCACACGCACTACGAGTAATCCGAGGGATTTAAAACGAGTTGAAAATTGGATTTTCCGATCAAGAGATATAAGTCGAATCTGAGTTAATCAGAGGCGTAATGGAAGCTAAAATGGCTAAGTCTTTTGAAGGCTTTTCGGGCGAATTAAATGAGTTTAATTCGCATCGGTTCGGGTCGGTTTTGGCCGGCCAAAGAGGGTGTTAACCCTCCTTGTGTGGCCGGCCATTGAAGGGAGAAAAACCAATTTAATTGCTTTAATTAATAAAATAGATCTAGCGAGATTTATTTTATAAATTATGGATAAATAAATTTGTATAAAGAAATTTATATAAATAAATTTATAGAAATTTATTCCTTTTATGGAAGTTAAAATAATCCATGAATTGGTTTATTTTAATTTTATAAAATCAATTATGAATTGATTTTTCCATAATAAGAAAGTTTATAAATTTCTTATAAAATTTATTCCATAATTTAAAAGAGAAGAAGAATTTGTTTTATTATAAATTAGTTATAAAAAGACTAGGCTTAATGGAATAAGTCATAAGAAATTTTATGAGATAAAATTCTTATGATAACTAATTCCGTTAATTCCGTTAAAGAGGAGACTTAGCAAGGGAGATACAACTATATAAGGAACCAAAGGGAAGCCTTTATTCCTAATCAATTGAATTGTGGATTGATATAGAGCTCCCTCTCTCTCTCTCTTATTCTCTTCTCTTCTCTTCTCTCTTCCCTATTAGGGCCGGCACCCCTTGAGAGAATTAGGGCCGGCTCCCCTTCATCCCACCTAGGGCCGGCGCACCTAGTACACCCTAGGGTGGTTGCCGTGAGCTTTAAAGAAGAAGGAGAAGCCAACCAAGTAGAAGAGAAGCGGATCACATCTCCTTCCTTTTCGAAATTCGATTCCGATTCTTTGGTGGTTAGTTTCCTATCTTTCCTCTCTTGATCTTCTTTGTTGTGCTTTAGAGAATCTAGTAGTTCTCGTTGGCACAAAACTCGTGACTTTGCGAAGTCATCCCGAAGAGAACTCGGCGTAGACGTGAATAGAGGCGAAGCTTCCAAGGGACGCTACAGTTGGATCTCGTCCCTTACTTCGAGTTACGAGAGGTATAATGTAAATTAGTTTACTTTTCCGCAAAGTTTTATTTTATGATTATGTCCACACACCATAAGGTTGCATGCTAGATACGAGGTTAAAATAATTTAGGAAATTATTTTATGCTAACTCTTCCGCTGCACGTAAAAATTTAAAATTTTACGAACCCGTATCCTTGTCGACATGCACCTGGTCCCAACACCTCCTGCTGCTTCCCTTAGTAACCTCTTGCTTGATCTGCGGTACGAGAAAAATAAGACTATAAGCACATAGGCGTAGTAAGACCCTTTCCAACTCACTAAAACCATACGTCACTTAAACATAAACATATAAAGCATTTGACATAACATAATTCTGAACATAAAACATAAGCATAGTCTTGGCGTAAGTCATAAGTATATGAACAACCAACATAGCATGATTCTTAACATAAACATAAACCTAAAACATATTTAGCATGACATAATTCTTAACATACATGAGCATGGAACATACTTATCATGGCATAATTCTTAATATACATGAGCATGAAACATACTTATCATGGCATAATTCTTAATATACATGAGCATGAAACATACTTATCATGACATAATTCTTAATATACATAAGCATGAAACATACTTATCATGGCATAATGCATAACATGAATGGATGCATGAGTCAAATGCATATACATAAGGATGCTTAATTTAAAATCATACTTTTAAATACTTAAACATAATCATAACATCATTGGGGTCCCTGGCTTGTACCACATACATACATCATAAGCGTGCATCCCTAAGTAAATACGAGGTAGCTAGCCTCGACCTACTAGGGTAGGAACAGCTACGGTAGTTCCAAAAATCGAGGCGTTCTTAAGGTGCCCATCCCTGTTGGACAGCTACGGTAGTCCCAGAACCATGGATAGCTACAGTAGTCCAGAACCGAGGCGTTCTTAAGGTGCCCATCCCTTGGACCCTTACTTCGGTCCGGTACAAGCTCATTCATAAAGTAAAATAACTATGCATGCTTCATCATTCATACTTGACATATCTTACGACATAACATAATCTTGTTACATGAAGCATGACATAAACATGCTTGGCATTTCATCATTCATACTTATTTCATAACATCATTATGCCTTCATCATTCATACTTATCATTCGTAATTAAGGCATAAACATCATCTTTATCCATCTTCTTTTATTCATAAAAACATGACATACATACATAATCATGCCTCCAGGCATAAACATTATCTTGGTTCATAAAGCTTGCATGATCATGGTACATAAGATAAACATGCATTTCATACATGGTACATTTCATCTAGCATACATAATCCTAGTATCTATCATAGAGCATGCATGGGTAAGCTACATATAAACATGATGCATACTACTTAGGTTCATGACATTCATCATAAAACATGCATAGACCTTCATACACACATGTCTATTATGGGCATTTCACCTCCTACATGCATTATTCTATTTAACATAACATACCCCCTACATCAATTACACATGTTCATGGTATATGACCTAAATATTCATGAGTGAAACATAACATAGAACCTAACTTACAAAGTCATATTGCATAACACACAAAGCTAGGGTTTGGTAACATAAAGACCCTTACATCATACTTAACCATACACTTACATCATAGTAGCCTATAAACACGCATCCTTGAGACCTTAACCCAATCCAAGCCCTAGATTAGGGACTTGGTCGAAACCCTAAAGGACCATGGGTCCATGGAAAAATTCACATAGGTCATGATTAACATCCAATACACTACATATTATGCCATAGAAAACCCTTTGAACCCTTGATTGGATTTAACCCTAAGTCCTAGGCCTAAACCATGTATTGGCCGAAACCCTAGAAGGGCAATAAGCCCATAGGAAAAATTCATATAAATCACCATTATTACCCATAAGATATCATAGGAAACATACTAATCATGCTTGAAGGGTTGGAGTTTACACCTAGCCATGGTACCTTGATGTGGCCGAAACCCTAAGGGGGTTTTAGGGTGCTACAAAATTTCCAAAATCATACTTTTATGCTTAACTTATCATGAGTAAATATTAGGAAACATAATAGGGGTTTTCAATATGATTTTAGCCTCAAAAACTTGCTTGGCCGAAATCTTCACAAGCCCTAACTATGGATTTCTCAACATAGTATGCCAACAAGAACTTAGATCATGACAAACAACTTGGAAGCTATCATACCACAGGTGAGGGGGTCTTACCTTCCTTGATCTTGCTTATAAACCTTGAATAGAAAGTAAAAAGAAACCTCCTTGACCCTAAACTTCTCCTTAGCCCTTGTAGCCTTGTAGAAGGCCTTGGATCTTCAAGATGGAGTCCTTTGTGAAGCTTTTCCAAGGGAGAATCCCCTTGGTGATTTTCGGCAAGAAGAAGGAGGAAGAGGGAGATGGGATTTCGGTGGGGGTGGAGGAAGGAGGAAGAAGAGATCTATTTATAATGCCCTTTTGTCTCTTCACAAGTGCCTTTTCATCTTCTTCACATGGTGACTCTTCACTTCCTTAAGCCTTAACCAAAATCCACTTCATTCTCTACTAGCACTCCCTTGCTAGGTGAATTGGTTAGTGCATGCATGATGTTACACTAGGTCCAAGGTTCAATCTTTGGTGCATGCACTTTATTTATTTATTTTATTTTATTTTATTCTTCTTTTAATTTCGGCAATGCCCCATAAGGCCTACCAATAGCCATGCTAATATTCCTAATTTAAACTCATTTCTATTTATATTAAATTCTACCTAGAATCCACCTACAACCATGGTACTAGAAAAGCCCTTATAAGGCCCATTAGCACTTAGCTTTTCTATTTAAATGGGGAAATCATGGATTACTAGTCTAAAGTTCATACTAGTATCCCTAGGTTTCTCGAAAACTATCTAGACATGATCAATATTTTAAAGAAAATATTGAAAAAATTTTCTGGGTCATTACACTTGGAGGGCTAGGTTGGGTGAAACCCTAGCTTGAAAGGCTAGGTTTGAGTCCCTGGATCGGTCTGGTGACCGATCAGGGAAGTTGGCACACTGCTACTTCTGTTGGGAACGAGATGGCTATAGAGGGGGGGGGTGAATATAGACAATCGCTTGCCCCTTGAAAACTTATCACGATTTCTGCAACTCAAATATCAGTAGCACAGCGGAAAGAATGGAAAACAGAATATGCAGAAAAACAAATGAGAGCAAAGCACACACAACTAGCAAGATCGCTAACAAGGAAGGTTTACAAGGTTCGGGGATAACTTGCCCCTACTCCTTGGCGTGCCCTTGAGGTGGGCGATCCCTTGATCGTCGGCAGATCAAGCCCCGGTTAACACCGGATATGAAGCAACCTCCTTCTCGGTGGAGAAACCTCTCCACAGTGTGTTTCAAAAAATGATATATAATGAGCACAATGAAACAACAACAAGAAAGATCTTACTCAAACACTTAGCAAGGATTAAACACAGCAAGCTTCCCGAGCTCCACCCAGTGGCGATCTCACGTAGACCCCGTCTCCTTCGTGTCTTCCCACTGTCGGACTCCAAGCTTCTTGTTTTCTCCTTCAAGCACTCAAGTATGATGTATGCTTCTCAGTAGCTTGCTTAGAATGGATGAAGAACTCAAGAACAGCAAGCTTCTTTCTAACAGAACGCAAGAACACACACACCATCAAAACTGAATCTGATCATCCTTTTTGTTTCTCCGCCAAGCGACAGATGACACCATCTCTGTAGCTCCCAGCTACTCCTCTGCCAACGCCAGCCTCTACTGAGCTATCTCTGGACTCACTGAGCTCCTCAGTCGAGCTCTAGTCTTAGCTCCAGTCCGCAGTTCACCGTTGCAACCTGAGATGGGAAAAGGGACAAACCTGCTCCAAGGAAAGCACTCTTTGACTTCTCCTTGAGTGTTTGAATCCTCCCCTGTCACATGAAACTCAATCAGAGCATTAGAGCAGAAGATCACAAAGCATATCACATACATCAGCAAATCGGATACGATCAGACGTTCTGACGACGTCTGACAGTGAAATTTGAATTAAAGTGATCGGTCACCGGACCGATCCAGGGTGTGTGGATCGATCACCAGACCGATCCACTGCTTTGCTGGGATTCCCAGCTCTCGCAGCTATACACGCCTGATCGGTCACCAGACCGATCAGGGTTGATCCTGATCGGTCACCAGACCGATCAGATTGGATCCTGATCGGTCACTCAGACCGATCAAAGAAGATGAACAGTTACTTTTTAATCAAATCCAAGATCCCTGATCGGTCACCGGACCGATCCAAGGCTCTGATCAGCAAGGGAACTCACTCACTGTTTGCTCCCTGATCGGTCGCCAGACCGATCAGGAGCAAGGCAGCGAGGAAGCAGCCTGCTCCCTGATCGGTCTCCGGATCAATCAGGAGCCACACAGTAGATTCCCAATCTCACTGTGCGCTCCCTGATCGGTCACCAGTCCGATCAGACATAGCTGGATCGGTCACCAGACCGATCCACTAAGGAGCAGCGTGCCAACAGTCCCTGATCGGTCACCAGACCGATCCAGTGACTCTACCCAGCCCTCCAAGCTAGGGATTCATCCACCTTAGCCCTCCAAGCTAAGGATTTTTCCATCTAACTCTCCAAGTTGGGAATTTGCACCTAACCCTCCAAGTTAGGACTTTTCACCTAGCCCTCCAAGCTAGGACTTTTCACCTAGCCCTCCAAGCTAGGACTTTTCACCCAACTCTTCCGAGTTAGAACATCATCCAACCTAGCCCTCCAAGCTAGGCACCTGACCCTCCAAGCCAGGACTTTTTCACCTAATTCTCCAGGATGGGAATTTGCACCTAACCCTCCAAGTTAGGACTTTTCACCTAGCCCTCCAAGCTAGGACTTTTCACCCAACCCTTCCGAATTAGGACTTTTCCAACACCTTGTTAGTGAGAGCCCTAGAGCCAATCATATGATGATTACTTTTTGGACTCATTGTATCATATTCTTGTATATATATTTCTTATATATAAAGGCATTTCTTATGGTTATTGTACTTATGTGTATTGGTGCCAAATAACTTAGTATAATAACGTCCTTGAGTAGAAGGTTCTTATCTATATCAATCGATTAGTTGAATCGATAGTGAGATGATATAGAGAACACTACTCTTAATTATTCCTAGTCAAGTATTAACATTCAAGGACAATGTTAATGCATAGAGACTAGCATGTAGGTCAACATGATGACTTGATCTCACAAGTCATGGATATGAGATATCAAGTTGACACATGGGTATACATTAGAGAATGTATACTGAATGGCCCGCCATGAGAAAGTATCATGGATCGTTATATGAGTGTCATATACTTTCTCATGTGACTATTAGTATGACTATTAGTCCTTAGACCTGAAGTCACCATAGTTCCCTACATAAGGAGTTATGTACTTTGGTTTCGTCAAACGTCACCCGTAACTGGGTGGACTATAAAGGCGATTACTGGGTATGTAACAAATTATGCGGAGGGATGTGAGTGATGTAGATGGGATCTATCCCTCCTATATGACGGGAGAGATATCATAGTCTTGATAGAGTGAGATCACTAAGTGCATGGCCATGCCCAAATAAGGCAATATGAGATATTGAGCTTATTTGATTATAGTGAGTCTACTTGGAGTTCAAGACACATAGATTGATTGGAGGATGACACGGTCTATGCCTCATGAAAGATCAATCTAGATATCAAGGATAGAAGGACATTGTCACATATTGTGATGGTCATAATTATTAGTCACATTGGTGATGTTGGATCTCAACATTCTTGTAACTTGGGTAGCAATGATGTGTTGCTAGATACCGCTCATTGCTTATGTTTCTAAGAGGTTAGAAGCATTGCCAACGTTACAAGAACCTATAGGGTCACACGCAAAGAACAAATAGATGGAGAAAAATTGAAGTCAAGTTTGACTTGGCTAAATATGGAAAGTCCATAAAAGGTAAGTTTGACTTGACCCAAATCCAAATCAAGTTTGACTTGACTTGGTTCCACTTCAAGTTAGACTTAACATGGGAGAAGAAATGAAGTCAAGTTTGACTTGACTAAATATGGAAAGTCCATAAAAGGCAAGTTTGACTTGACCCAAATCCAAATCAAGTTTGACTTGACTTGGTTCCACTTCAAGTTAGACATGACATGGGAGAAGAAATGGAGTCAAGTTTGACTTGACTAAATATGGAAATTCCATAAAAGGTAAGTTTGACATGACCAAAAGGCCACCTCACCTTGACTTGACCAAGTGATGACTTGGCTTGGTTCCCCCCCCCCCCCCCCCATTTGAATTTGAATTCAAATTGAAAGGGGGTTAAGGAGGGCCACCTAATGGCCATTAGTGGCCATTATGGCCGGCCACTTAATGGCCATTAATGGCCATTAAGTGGTCGGCCACCATGTAAGAACAAAAGTTGGTTTTGTTTCATTTTTCCTCTATGTGTGTCTTCTCTTCTTCCTCTCCAATTGTTGGAGTTCTTCTTCTTCTTCTCCTCTTGGCCGAATCCTACAAGGTGCTAGCACACCTAAAGGATTTCATCCATCTACTTTTGTTCGCGTGGATACTTCTAGAGGGACGGCACTTGACGTCCTAGAGATTCGACATCCAAAAGGAGCGAACGGGATTAAACGGGGCACGCATCAAAGGTAAAATGTTTATCCCTCTTTAGATCTAGGAGTAGATCGGGTTTTGAAGCATGTAAACGAGCACTCGTAATTTTTGAAATGACTTTCTTCGCTCGGATCCTTGCTATTGGGGCTTTCGGGGTTTCCGCGACGCGAAAAAGCGGTTTTCGTGGCCCGAAAAACCCTACACACCTAACCTCCCAGGTTAGGATTTACAACACCTAGCCCTCCAAGCTAGGATTTTTCACACCTAACCTCCCAGGTTAGGATTTTCCAACATCATGCCTAATCCTCGATTAGGACTTAATCATAATCATCACAATCATCACACCTAACCTCCCGGGTTAGGGTTTTCCATATCATGCCTAATCCTCGATCAGGACTTAATCATAATCCACCTAACCTCCCAGATTAGGATTTTCCATATCATAATCATCCTCCTAAACTAAAATCGTTGTCAACACCAAAACAACAATCAGGGCCAGACTGCATCAACAATCTCCCCCTTTTTGTTGTTTGGCAACCCGATTTAAGTTTAGGGATTCTCAATCAATTTTCCAACATTAGAATCATAGGAGAATCCAGATCCTCCCCCTACAACATGGTCATTCTAAACTTAACCAATCACACTCTCTCCCCCTTTGTCGAACATCGAAAAGGGGTAAGAGGGACTGTTAAGATAAACTCCCCCTCAAACCCAGAGGGTCCCAACTCAAAAAGGTGATAATTTGTGGATTAATCATACGAACACATGTGAAAAGATTAAGGTAAGACATAGCAGTCACATGTATCATATGAGAATGAAATATAGTCTCCCAAAGCATGCCATAATATTCATAAGGATCAACTAGACATGGCAATGTAAGCATGAATATGGCAATCGAATAATCATGCAGATAATAGATATACAATCAGCAAGGCATCAACAATAGTAGAGTAAGCATGGCAGATAAAATATATGGGTCAAAGCATGAAAGCATCCAAACACGTAGCAAAATATGTGTGACTCAAGGTCACAACAACAAAGTCAGAGGGCATACAGCCCACAAAGTCATACAGCACAGATCATGATAAATCAACGACTATCTGAGGTCAAGTGTCAGTAGGAGGGTCGTCATCGCGCATAGGGTCATCCATCGTAGCATCGGTAGGAGCATAGGACCCTGGTGCAGAACTCCCAGAAGGTGCACCTCCAGGAAATGTGTGGGTGCGCCACTCGTCATACCATGTCTGCTGGAGAGTGCGGGTCCCTGAGAGGTCTGTCTCGATCCTGGTCAGTCGGGAATCGAAAGAGCGAAAACCTGAACAAAATTCCTCACGATCTGCCGCCCCCAGCTGAATAAGCTCCTGAACAGTCTGATCTAGCTTTGCAATCTGCCAGCGCAGATCAGGCTCAGGCTCGTCGTAGTCATCATCATCAACAGCAGCGGCTGGCGCCTGACCCTGTGGAACTCCCCGTGGTAACTCCCCAAGAACCCTACCATCTTTCCAGATCAACATCCGATCGGGCCCCCGAATAATGATGCCAGACTTGGCGAAGGCACGCCGGCCAAGTCTGCAATCCTGTCGTACCATGGGCACCGTCCGACCCTTGGAAACATCCACACCTACTGACATGAGCCAGTCGGTGATGACGTGACCAAAAGGCATGTAGACAGTGCGGCGGCTGGACTCCTCTCGATAAGACAAAATGGACTGGAAGATGCTCTCCATAATATCGAAATCTGAACGGCTGTGCATGCCGTAGAGCATCAAGCAGTGATAGGGTCGGATCTCAGCTAAGGGTTTTGAGGTGATTGGAAGAATACAATTGGTAATGATCTTGAATAGTATATAACTAGAGGGAGACAGACGTAGTGCAGCAAATGTAGGAAAGTCAGGTCCAAGCTCATCAAGACCGGCTGGACGCGGATAACCAAAGAAATACTGATGAATGGAATCAGGGGTAACGTCTGCAAAGGGTGCTAGCAGAGGCTTAGGAAGATCAGGATAAAGCGAATAAAGATTCGGTGATCGTCGACCACCCAGGTACTCAGCCAAAATCTCATATGAAAAGTCAAGGTTCATCTTCCCGACTCGAGTGGTGAACTCGAATCCCCCTTTAGAGCTTGGTTGTAAGTTGTTGTAAAATTCGGAGACGAGGTCGTAATTTATGGTTCTTTCCAAAGAAAGAAGAAACCCCAGATTGTAATAAGTAACAATCTCCATAACAGAAGGGCAGTATTCTGTTAGGAAAGGAATGTCAATGGATCTGCAGGGTAAAAGTTTGAATGTCCTAGATTGAAAGGCCTGCTCACAGGCCGCATTTGGGAACCTGGAGCTAGAGGAGGGCTGTGGCCTTCTGGAAGAGGAGGAAGGAGTCTTCCCCCTCGGATTTCCCTCTGCTACTTCCTTTCCCTTAGATGACTTTCTAATAGGGTTTGAATTGATCATGACACAAAGATTGAGTCATACACGAGTTGATCATCAGAGGAGACCCAATCAAAAGATAGATAAGAAATTTTTGGTCATAAGATGAGAAAGAGGGTCACGGCAAGAAATAGGTCACGGCACAGACACAAGGAACAAGAGATCACAGCAAGAACAAGAACAAAAATACGATTAGCTTCACAAATATATATCTTTTTGAAAACGAAGGATGAAGCCAAACACTTACTTCGGTGCCATTGAAGCGTTTGAGCGAGGGAGGAAGAAGTCGGTTCCTCACGATTGAGAGAGGCTTGCTTACTGAGAACTCTCGGACGCAGAGAGGAAGAGGAGATCTCGCCGGAAAATACCAGTAAAAACCTCTGCTTCGCACGCGCGTGAGGAAGGGAGACGCAGGAACTCTCTCACTCACACAACGGGGTGGTTTCGGCGCTAGGGTTCGGGAAAACGAAGATTTGGGGAGTTAATCGGTTGGTGGATCGGTCCACCAACCAAAATTTAATGCGGTTGATCGGATCACCGTTCGATCAGATCGCATCCAAACCGATCAGATGCCATCCTGATCGGACTGGCGTGGTCCTGATCGGTCTGATGACCGATCAGACGCTCTCCTGATCGGTCGGGTGACCGATCAGGATTTGATCAGTAGGGTCCGAAGAGAAAACTCTGAGCTCCCTGATCGGTCTGTGGACCGATCCCCACAGGGTGCCAGATCGGTCTGGAGACCGATCCAGGCTAGCTCAGACACTTAGTCAAATTTCGGGAGATTCGACACAGGAAGGAGTCAGATCGGTCTAGGGACCGATCAGTCCTATGCCTGATCGGTCCGGTGACCGATCAGGGTTCCTGATACGACCTGGAATGTTCAGTTTCAGAATTTCTGAAATTTCCAAACGATCTTTGATGGATTTTGTCTAGTTTGGACAGGTCCTTATGACTAAACTTGATTCTTGAACAAGAATCTAAAGTCCTTATAGGTTCATCACACACTTTGACCCATCTCAATGGAGTCAAACTCAATCATCAATCAATCAAGCAACTTCAAACAAGTTTTTACTCCAACTTCAAGTTTCCAATCAAGTTGCCTTGATTGGAATGTCCAAGTATGATCATGGAGCCATATACACATATGTTATGCAATGGTTTTCCCCATACTTGGTCACCACCGTGATTATTATCTCGTCAACTTAATTTCTCAATTGATGCAATGACATTTCGAGAAATTGAGTTGAACCTAACATCTCACCCCATATCTAGCAAACAAAAACATTTTGGTAACCCTTATAGTTTGTGTGAGATGTTCCCAAAGTTACCCAATTGTTCCCTAACAATTTGAAATAATCATGAAGGGTTTTGACCACAATTTGAACATCATGAAGCCCGACACATTCCCAATTCCCGTCTAAGGAAACTAAATTCACTCTCGGGAAGTGGTTTAGTGAAAATGTCAGCTAGGTTTGACTTTGACTCTACATGTGAGAGTATGATGTTCCCCCTAGCTACATGATCTCTAATGAAGTGGTGTCTTACCTCAATATGTTTTGTCCTCGAATGATGGACCGGATTCTTGGTTAAGTTAATTGTGCTAATGTTATCACATAACACTTGCACACCCTTGTAACTCAATCCATAGTCCTCTAAGGTGTGGATCATCCACAACAATTGTGATATACACTCTCCCATGGCGATATATTCTGCCTCGGTAGTGGAAAGAGCAACACAATGTTGCTTCCGACTTGACCAACTTACTAAAGACGATCCTAGGAATTGGCAGCCCCCACTAGTGCTTTTCCGATCCAACTTACATCCAGCGTAGTCGGAATCCGTATAGCCCATCAAATCAAAAGATTCGGTACGGGGATACCAAAGACCTACACCAATTGTGCCCTTGAGATATCTCAAAATTCGCTTAACAGCAATTAGGTGAGATTCCTTGGCACAGACTTGATACCTAGCGCACATACCTACAGCAAATAGTATATCTGGTCGACTAGCTGTAAGGTATAGCAAACTACCTATCATGCTTCGATACTGAGTTAGATCAACGGGTTTACCACTCTCATCATTGTCTAATCTTGTGTTTGTAGCCATGGGAGTGGTTACCTCCTTTGAATCACTCATATTGAATTTTCGAAGCATTTCATGTGTGTACTTTGATTGGTGCACATGGATACCATCGCGAGTTTGCTTGATTTCAAGTCCGAGGAAGAAAGTCAACTCTCCCACTAGACTCATTTCAAACTCACTCTCCATGTGTCCGATAAATTCACGTAAATAGCCCTTGTTGTTTGAGCCACAAATTATGTCATCGACATATACTTGGGCTACAAATATATTGTCACCATCTCTTCGTAGAAATAGTGTAGGGTCTATTTGACCTCTAACGAAACCCTTTTCAATCAAGAATGTCGACAACCGCTCATACCAAGCCCGGGGTGCTTGTTTAAGACCATATAGTGCCTTCTTGAGCTTGTACACGTGGTTTGGATATTCGGTACTCTCAAACCCTGGTGGTTGTTCGACATAGACTTCTTCCCTAATTAAACCATTTAGGAATGCCGATTTGACGTCCATTTGAAATAGTTTGAAGCCTCGATGTGCTGCAAATGCAAGCATCAATCGGATGGACTCTAATCGTGCCACGGGAGCATAAGTCTCATCATAATCAAGACCTTCAACTTGACTGTAGCCCTTGGCTACCAAGCGTGCCTTGTTTCTAATGATTTCTCCCTTGTGGTTTAATTTGTTCTTGAAGACCCATTTAGTTCCAATAATGGTGGTCTTCTTAGGTCTAGGGACTAAGTCCCAAACTTGACTCCTCTCAAACTGACCTAGTTCATCTTGCATTGCAATAATCCAATCGGGATCATTTAATGCTTCATCAATTTTCCTAGGTTCAATTTCGGAAATTAGAGCAACTTCATTAGCCTCATTCCTGAAGAATGATCTAGTCCTAACCCCTTGATGGATGTCTCCAACGATTTGGTCTTGGGGATGACTAGAGGCTAATCTCGTTTGCCTTGGTGTTGGTGGTGCTTCTTGAACGAGTTCACTAGACACAAGTTCAGCCTCAGGATCCGGCTGCTCAACGAGTTGTCTAGGCTCACCGTCATCAGACTCATCACCATCAACAATACTCGGATTTTCATTCAAACTAAGTCTCCTTAGTTCGATTGGAACTCCTTCTACATTATCTGACTGGTCAATTGGTTTTGGAACTTCCTCAAAACCACATCAGAAGACTCCTCAACTAGTCTAGTTCTCTTGTTGTAGACTCGGTAAGCTTTACTAACGAGGGAGTACCCGACTAGTATCCCTTCATCAGCTTTTGCCGTGAACTTTCCAAGGTGATCCTTGGTGTTTAGGATGAACACCTTACAACCAACACCCTAAGATGTTTAACCGTAGGTGGTTTCCCAAACCAAAGTTCATGGGGAGTCTTTTCAAAAACCTATGAATGAGAACTCGGTTTTGCAC